>CM021102.1:187769948-187928818 GCA_007115665.2 Sequoiadendron giganteum | reverse complement strand
CTACCTCCTCAAGTCCCAGCTCTTCATAATCACACCTCATTCGGCAAATAATGAAACCACTCTCAAACTCGAAGACTGAGTTTGTGAGTGCACGGGTGATGCTTGTTCTGTCCTCAACGGTATCGGTTGGGTTGGCACTTCCACTTGTGCCCTCGATGTCTGAGCAATTTGTTTCCCCTTTTTTACCGATAACGGCCTTGGGTCACCCATCAAGCTATAAATAAGGGCGATCGACTTGCTCTTGAGTCTGCATACATGTCTGTCGACCCAAGTCCTGGTAAAAGTCATCACCGGGATAGAAAGAGTGTCCAAGTCCATGATCTCTGGCTCGGACCAATCAGGTGGTGGGACAGGAGTATCCCTAACTGACCCATAGTCGGGTTGCATGGCGTTGACATCCTCCTCCACCTGGTCGGGAACTGGAATAATCTCACATTCTCTAATCAACTTGAGAGGAAGTCTGGAAAACATCCTTCTTCTTATCTCAGCCTCATCCACTGCATTTGCCCAGAAGTCCTCCAGATGAGCTCTGTGCCGGTATTCAACGTTCTGTACCATCCGGATGTTCACGTAAGGATCGAAATCACACACTGCTGTGGCCATTATATGACAAATGATGATAAGATTCGCGGCTCATTCTTACGCTCTCGGGCTGCACGCAGAGGACCCACCTCAATGGAATTTCCCATGGTTATAGGGAAATCAAGTCCACCCTTCTTTTTCCTTTTCTGAATCTTATCGTAGGCAATCAATTGCCTAGATACCTCAAACATTACTATGTGATCAGTGGGGTATCGTGGTAACCGATACGGATACGAAGTGAACCCCTGCAGCCTAATATATGTGAATTTCGGGAATTGGATGAGCCAATACCCATATTCCTCAATCAGTGTCTGTGCTTCTTTGGATATTCTCTGCTGCGTCCTTTGCTGAAGTGTCCTCGCAATGTGCATTGTGAATGCATCATTTGCCCGTTTATAGTTGGCAATGTTAGCTAAATGTAGCTGTGTGCAGGCTTCATGGATTTTGAATTGACCAGGGGCACGGCCGATTGGCTCTTTGTGTATCCCTCTGCGTACTTAGTCATTACGGCCAACATGTAAATTACATATGAGCTCATGTAGAAAGTCTTCGTCACCTTCAGGCTCCTGAATTGCTCATCAATGTGGTTGCTAATCATCCTAGCCCAATCGACACACTCCTTTCCTTCCAAGATGATCTCGATGAAGTAGAACATCCAAGGCTCGAAAATGTAAGCCTGTGCACTCCCATTTACCCGGCTCAGCATCATTATCAAATCGCAGTATTCTTGTTTCACGTCCTCGGCAATTATCTGCTTTGGGAGCTTAGTGCGGGGTGGCCTCGGCTTCTGCATCCAAACTCTGTTGATGACTGCAGTGACTCTTTCGAAAGAGGAAGAGTACATCTTATCTGCCCTTTTGTTTGTCCTGTATAACATCTCCTCAGCAGTTGGAATCCCAAATACTTCTCCGATGGCATCCGGTGTGAAGTTGGCGAGCAGTTTATCATCCAGAGAGACGATCGTCCTACGTTCTGGCTTGTAGTGATTGGCGCACTCCATAATTAGCTCCGGACACTGAATTGCTGGCGGAAAACTAGCAGCTGCGTAGATTCCACTCTTCATTATATTATGTGTCGTGACGGATGGTTGATGGCCCCCTAGCCCGAACATCCTCGATTTGAGTGCATTTAGATTAAATGAACCAAGGTTGGTGTCATTTAATCCCGCCAACTTTGAAACTATTGCCGACTTTGGGAGAAATGGCTTAGCGAGCCTTTTAATCATTGCCTGCCGGGATGAGCTAGCCTTGCCTGCTTCAGTGTTTGCAGCTCTGCCTGCGGCTCTGCTTGTTCCTGCAACATCCTTTGCGCCAGCCATCTGCAAAATAAAATAGAAGAATAAGCTAGGCTGCAGATTAATAAAATAAAACAATTCCCGAGATGGCTGCGAATACGGAGTTAGCTTTGAAAATAAAATTTCTCAACATAAATTTCTAACTCCAAACCTCGTACTGTATAAAAATCTCTGAGTTTAGAGACAACTCTCAGCAACTGCACTTCTGACTGGTGAAGAAAAAAAACGCAGCAAGCTAATAACTTTCAGCAATGTAGCTAATTTCTCCAGCACAAATAGTTCGAACCTTGACTTCACTTTGTCAACTTTGGCAGTTAGACGAATAAAGAGTTGCCAGCAATATGAAATTTCAACTTCCTCAACTTCTCAACGTTTAAACTTCGCAGCAACTCCACTTTCAGCTCTTTGAGAATTAAATTCTCCAGCAACTCCGGAAAATAACTTCAACCTTCAACTGCGAAGTCGCAGCAACACACTTTCAGCTTTTCGAAAGAAAGAGTCTCGGCAAATGAAAATTTCTCCAGCACTTCGTACTTTCAGCAACTCAACACTCTGAAATAAAATAAACTCTCACAGAATTTCTCTCCTCAACCACTTGGAAAATATTTCAATCTCTCAAGAACTTCTTCAGCAACTTCAACTTCAAAACAATGTGAGGAGAAATGAGAGAAGAGATTGTTTAAATAACTCTTCTCGGAGAATCCTGCTAAGTAGTGCTGGGGCTATTTTTAGCATCTTCATCAATTTCCCACTATCTTCGTTCGGAATCTTCTAATTCAAGCGCAGTAGTGGGCTAGTCGTCAGCCGGTTATTATGGCAGTCGCCATTAATAATGATTCCTTCTTCTTCAAATTTCGAATTTTCCTCTTAGTCTGCCAGTTAACAGCTCGCGAGAAAAACAATCACTTGAATTCCATTTTAAAATCTCGCAGTGTTTAAATAAATTCAACTCGAAAGAAATTCGTGGGAGTTGTAAATATATTTCCAACTTTTAAAATGTCTGTCATTTAAATCCTCGATTTCATAAAATTTGCCTTAGACATTTTAAATTCTCTCATTAAAATGTTCAACTCCGGGCGATTAAAAATTGTTTGCGTGCTCGAAATAATTCGTCCTTTGAGATTTAACTTCTGTCAGGAAAATAATCTAGGCAAAATGAATTTCCTCTGAAAATATTAAAATTTCCCTTAGGAAATTAATTTTCAAACTCTGTTAACTCATGGGTGCATCTTAAACGGGTTCATTTGATTTTCACTTGACCCATGGAAAATATTCATCGATATCAAATCTTCCCCTTGAAAAATATTCGTCAACTTTCAACTGCTTTTGGAGAATTTTAAAACTCATCAAATCATCCTTCCATGCCAAGGGCGTATTTTTCCCTAGTGACGTGTTATCTCACTTAGAAAAAATTTTCTAACATTTTCTCTATCATAGGCGTATATTTCTATCAGTGATGTTTTATTTTGCTAGCTTTTACCCTTGCCACGCCTTATAAACATTTTCAATCAAGGGCGTATTTAGCACGAGCCACTTTCATTCTCCACACTTAGAAGAATTTAAAAAAAAAAACTTCACTTCAACTTGGGCGCATATTCATGTGTCTACTTCCATTTCGTGCCTTAGCATCTTATTGTCTCCTGGGCGTATTTTACTCCTGCAAGCCTTGATTTCTCACTTAGAAAATACTCAAACACTTTATTCATCTTGGGCGCATTTCATAGGGTTAACTTTTTTATATTTCTCATACTTAAAACCCCTTCTAACTCATCCTCTTCATGGGTGCATTTAGAGGGTCAAGCTCCCATTTTCCATGCCTTAGAAAATTTCAAGACCTCCTCACCTTGAGGGCGCATTTCACCCTTGCAAGTTCTATTTCCTTCCACCTTAGGCGTTTTTCTTCTTAGCATCATCTAGGCTTGGGCGCATTTCATGGGGTTAACTTTCACTTCAGGGCGCATTTTGATGTGCTTACTTTCATTTCACTACTTAGAAAATTTCATATCCTCACCTTCCTTGAGGGCGCATTTTGACCTCTCTACTTTCATTTTATGCCTTAGAAGAATTTGAAGGCACTTCCAAGGTGGGCGCATTTACAGGGGTCTACTTTCGTTTTCATGCCTTAGACGTTTTGAGAGAGTCATCAAGGTGGGCGCATTTCCTTGGGTCTACTTTCGTTTTCATGCCATGGGCGCATTTCAAGTGCCATGCTTTGATTTCCAATGCCTTAGGCGTTTTTTTAAACTCCCTCACCTCTCCTTGGGCGCAAATGCTAGGCCATGCTTCCATTTTGCTAGGTGGGCGCATTTCAACATGTGAGCTTTCATTTTCACCATGGGCGCATTTGGAAGGGGCTACTTTTGTTTTTGCCTTAGAAACTTTTTAGTCTTCAATCCTTGAGGTGAGGGCGCAAATCACTAGGTGAGCTCTTAATTTTTTGCCTTAGAAACTTTTCAAGGCTTTGCCTGCCCCTGCTCTTGCATTCTATTTTTAGCAAGTTGTGCTATTTTTAGCAAATCCCTTGATTTTCAACCTCTAAGGCTCCGTTTTGCTTGAAAATTTCATCAGATGATATTCTCTGCCTTGTGAACCTGTTTTGTCAGTCCTCTGCCCTGACTTGCTATTTATAGCCACCTGCTATTTATAGTAAGTTTGACTTTCTGACTTCAGTAGCTCCGTTTTGCCTGAAAGTTGCAACGCTTGATCTTGATAGCTTGAGGGTCACTCTGATGCCAACCTCGGGTGCAGACCTGCTATTTATAGCCGTGCCCTGACTTACTAAAAATAGTAAGTTCTTCGACTTTGCTCAAATTTTGCCAGCAGGTACCTTGAAGTGTGCCGACATGGGTGGGGTACTTCGTTTCGGCTATTTTTGGATTTTACCCCCTATAAAAGTGGAAACCCTAATTTGACTTGCATGTATCCCGAACGGTCTCCGTTTGTCCTCATTCCTTCTGCATGTCGTTCTGCTTGCTGAACTGGAGTGTTGGGCAGCTGCCAGAGTGTACCTGCTAAAAATAGAAATTGCTTGAAAAGTGACTCATCCACTGTCGGATGGTTTTGCATGTCATATTGCCCGTGGGATCTCAAAAAAACCCAGAAAAAACCAGAAAACTGGTCCGCATGCATGCACTGGCTAAAATAGTAAGTCCTCAAAACTCGATCTTCTCCGCTTGCAAGTCACACCGTTGCGAAGCTCTCGAAAAACCCATAAAGAAAAACCCGACATGCGTTGAAAAACACTGCATGCGAACCCTAAAAATAGCCTCCGAAGGCTGATTTCTGAAAGTGGTCGTCTCGGTTTGCATGTTACATCACTGCGAAGGTTTTGGAAAACCCAGAAGGATTCTCCAGACATGCATCTGAAAAGCTCATGTGGAAACCCTGAAAATGGCTCTTGAAGCCTGAACTACAAAAAATAGCAAGTCGTCTGATCTGGCTCAAAATTTACGTGTAGGCAGCTTGATGTTACCCGGATGCAGTGGAACTGACAGAATTCCAAAATCTCAATAAAATAGTCCCAAGTTGAATACTTACTAAAAATAGTAAGTTGCCGGAATACAGTGAAAATTTAGGGGGACTCTGCTGGAAGTCTTCTGACTGCTGCACTAAGCTTAGATTTCAATTTTATGACTCGGTTTGACCTTAAATAAGCCCGAAGGATGAAAACCCTAATTACACAGACTTAACCAATATTTCAACCTGGGTCAAACAACGGGACATCCCCGGAAGGACCAGAGACTAGAGAGAGAGCGAACCAAAGCCAAAAGATTAGAATGGAGCAAAATTTAGGGGGTCCCGATCTTGATGGGGTGATGTGTGAAAAAGGTCACAACATCAACATCATTGAATAAGAAGTTTATCACTGCTGTAATGAAATATAATGTCTCCTTGATGCACACAATGAGCCCTTGCTCACAACCAACTCCAAGACGGTTATTAAGCAAATTGATGTAACTGACCCAGAACTGAAAATGCAAAACCAGCAACCCTGTAACCTATTGGAAAGCTCACAACTCACTCAATACTCAACCCAACGACCTCAAATCAAAAGCAAAATGACTCTCAGATAATGGCGCCCCATATTGAACCATGAAAACAAACCCAAAGTCCACAAATCTTTTATGCACGAATCCCAATGCAATCCCAGATGGTACGGCCTGCAAGGAAGGGCGATTTTCTTAAATAAAATCAAAGGCTTCTTTAAAAAATCTGCAAATAATCATGAAGGGTCGCCCCTCATAGACAAATAGAATTACTCAATACCTAGAACGATCCTTTTTATATTTTTTGACTTATGAATAAAAACTACAGGCAGTTACACTGAAACAACAACTCTAGAGTTTGATATAAAATGCAGATAATCAGAACTACAAGCAAAACAATGCAATAAGCAAACTTCACTACAACTCTCTCACACTACAACTAGATTCTCCACTAGATGCTATCTCTCAAGCATGAAGTCGAGCCAAAGCTAGGAGGCATTCATTGCTCGAAGCAGTCCCAGAGCCATTCCGACAGCATAACAATACTCTAGACATAAGATGCCAAAAAGAAGAGCCCAGACTCCTTTTATAATTTATGAAGATCTTTCCGGAAGCTTCTAGAAACCCTAATCTTTTCCCCAAGAATAGGCGCCACTTTCCTCAAAGCCTTATTTGACTTTATTTGAATTTTCTCTCTTCAAGATATGCGTCCCACTTAAAAGCTTCACATTGGCCTTTAATAATTATAAAATTACCTCAATGAGGCGCCACCCTTAAAGACCACCTTTTAAGTTATGCGACTAGGCCAAGGGGATAACATAACATTAAAATATAATTATTATTTTAAAGAAATTAACATATCTCTCCAAAATGCATCCCAAGGCCAAATTTGCACAAACCAACTGAGTCAACTGAAAAGGAAAGTCAACTGTGCCGAGAACGACAGGGCCACTGCCAGAAATAGAATTTACTAAAAATAGTAAATTCCTGAAGGTGCTCGGAATGCCACGAAAACACATCACTGCAAAGCTCTCTAAAAACCCAAAAAGAATCCACCATTCAATCATTGATCCACGAGCAAAAGCAGCCCCCAAAACATGAAACCCTAATTTCACCTTCCGAGTAGCCTACGGGTCTCCAAAATAGGCCAATGGTCAACTGAACAGATCATGCTCAAGAAGGGGACATTACACCCCCGAAATTGTAACACTAAGATATAAAGCATAGAAATACAAATAAACAAACAAAATAAAATACATATTAAAAATATAAAAAAGAAATATTAGCAATGTAATATTGTTATAATTATAATTATCATAAGATAATATTATGATTATAATTATCAATATTTAAATATAAATATCAACAACTTAAATATTATTATAATTGTAATATACATGTATATTAAATTAAATAAACATATAATATATTAATATATTATTAATGAATAAATTATGAGAATAGCAATTTGCATAACAACAAATAGTAATACAAAAGCATCTATTCTAATCATAGAAGGCAGCGATCAGTAGTGATAACTATTCTAATAAAGGGGTGCAATCTCTCTCACCAAGGGCAACGATCCATCTCAAAGCGCATGATAAGAGTTGCCTTGTTTGATAAGTTTGAAACTAATATAAGATGAAATCCAATTCAGATTAGGGGGACTTAAGAAGAAAATAGGAATATTTTCTGAGTATAAGGAAGGGGAGAAATAAGAAGAAGAAAGCACTGATATATATAGTGAATAAGGATAGAAATAGTAGTATTTTTTGAGTGCAGCAGCAGATACATTAATATGATATCTTAGATGTGGAGGAGGAAATATGTGGAAAGAAAGAGGTGGTTCGAGAAGAGATAAGGGAAGATAAATGATAAATAAATAAGGGAAGTAAGTTGAATATATATATATATAGATAGGTAGATAGACAGACACGATTAAGCAATAATAATGCTTGCAACAATTATCGAGCCTTATAAGTAATTATGGTACTTTAATATGAATGATAGATTCTTATTTTCTTGATCTAGACTAACGATATACTTTGAGTGTTAAGAACAGATCATCAATTAAGGAGAATAAACATACAAACTAGGAGACAAAGGAGAATCTATCCAATTCATCACCATAGATTGCTATTATTAGATATATCCTATATTCAGGTGTATTTTCTGCAAATCATTGCTTACATATGTACGCATATTGCGTATATGATAATAAGAATATTTAATGAATGATTTCTTGTGATAGAATATATGATGTGCTTGATTGTTTGAAACCCATCTTTTAGGATGGGTTTGGGGTGGTGGTAGATAGGCTAAGTAAGGACGCTTACGCAGAGAGCCGACAAAGCCCACTTATGACACCCACCCAATTCCACAAGATGGCAAGTGTCTTCAGGGAGACAAGGCATTGATGGGAAAAGCAGGTACAAGTCACCAAGGGGGAGGGCTATGGAATATGCCCTCTTAGGCTTGGTATATGGCTTCGGGCGGACCCATCATGTCCCTTCTCCCAAAATTCTAATATGTTTGCATTGTTGATAATCTATGGATGTGATGTAATTGTCTAACTCTCATAACTATATATGTATAGATTTGTATATCTTGTTCATATGGTGTTTGCAGGATTCAAACCTAAGATTGCATTATTAAAGAGATATTTTAATTGGTAAGACGAATCCTAACCCTAGTTGCTGCAATTTGTGTTCAATAGGCAAATTCTAGAGCAAGTCAAGATAGGGGACATTACACTAATGGTTCTAGCTTTCTAATGTCCCCGTTTTCCGGCCCTCTTAAGGAATAATCATTATTTTAATTATTTAGTGTTACTAGGCAAAAAGTGTGAAGTCAAAAGGGTAAATATTAAATAATTATATTAAAAAGTTATAAAGTGACATACTTTAATGATAAATTAATAAAGTCACTTTATTAATATATCTTCAAAAAGTGACTTAAGTATTAGAGAGTCACATCAAAGGGCCACATCAAGGAGTTACATCAAGAGGTCACATCAAGGGGTCACATCAAGATGTCACATCATGGGGTCACATCAAGGAGTCACATCAAGGAGTATTAAAATATTCTTCTAAAAGCTTGTTGAACACTCTTCTTGGGTCTTTCTAGAAGATCAAGGAGTTCTTTATAAAGGGGGAGTTGAGAGCTCATTTGACAGGCTAGATGAAGATACTGAAATTGGTTTTGGTTCTGGAGGAGAGTTATCTTCTTAGGGTTTGTGAAGAAGAAAACCCTTGCAAGCAACATTCTCTACGTTGTTGAAAGATACGGTCTGGAGAATTCTTGGTGATTTCACTTCAGGAATCATGGGTGAGCTTCATTACAGATTGAGACTTACAGTTTGGGCATCAAAGTTATATTTCAGATTCGAGAGTTTGTATTGTAGGGAAGATTTGAATACACTAGCAGCAGATTTAAGAAGTTTCAATGCTTTTATTGCTGGCCATACCATCTTCCTAGGCTAGCCATACATCTTGGAGAGAGGGTTGATCGTTTGCAAGGGCAGCTAGGGTTTCTGGAGGTTGTAATGCTTCATTTGGGGTCGTCCAAGGTTGGAGAGTTTCATGCATGCAACTTTTCTGCCATTGGAGGTGATTCTTGTAGCGGGCATCCATTTTAGAGGGTTCTTCGAGCACATTTCTCCTGTGAGTTCCAAAATTGTAACTCCCAGATTTCCTGGGTATTGTTGATTTAAAAATTAGGGGATATTTTATGAACAAGGTTATCATTATTTTGGTAAAAAGCTAAGTATTTAAGCTTGTAGAAAAATTTGGAATTTTCAGCTGTACACCCTCTATGTAATGTTCACTTTTGAATTGAAAGTTTAATTGCAATATCTTCTATTTTTGCTGCAATATATTGTTGTATGAATCATTGTTAAAACATCTCAAAACACTCATCAAAAACACAAAAAAATCAAGTGCAAACCGGCCGGCATATTACAGTGGTATCAGAGCAGTGTATCTTGCCATCCTGAAGGGGCCATTCAGAAGATGAAGACTTTTGAGGAGCAACTACTAGAAGGGCTGATAGAATTGAAGCAAAGTTGTGAAAACTATATCAAGATTTGGCAAAATTATGGCAAGACTTTTAAACAATTGCGTAAGGAAGTGCGCAAGCATTGTGAATGGGTAAAGTCTCTATTTGGTGATAAGAATAAATCTGAAAAAGATTGTTCTAGCGCAAAAAACAATGAGAAGCAAGAAAATGAAAAGAGTTTAATAGCAAATCATTTGTATGGAGATAGAGCCTTGGTAGATAAAAAGACTATGTGACAAAGTTTCAAAAGATTGTTTGGACATGTATGCAATTATTGTTGTTGAGTTTGTGCATGAAGGGAAAGACAAAATAGCAGCCGTGAAATTGAGTTCAGATATTTCCAATGATGATGGTTCAAATAGATATAGGTTGGATGATCATACACAACCTTTGGAGAGGAGTGTTTATGAAGACATCAATACTAGTGAGTCTGGGAGTGACTCTCTCACAGAGATAACCACTCATGAGGAGGACAACAAGCTTTATTTCTGAACAAAGCAATCAACCTTTTGTGACATGGGATCCGGGTGTGTTGGCACCCAAGTATGATGGAGATCCTATACAAGATGAATTTCATTTTGATTGTGATGATGACCATAATGCAAGCATGTAGGATAATATTGACGATTGTGACGATCTTGAAACAAAATCTGATTTATCTTTGCACGGGGCTGACTTTGAGCAGAAGGTTAGGAACTTGGATGATTTGGACCCACAATATACTACTGAAAATGATAATGAGGATGCACAAGAGACTTGGGAGAGTCTTGGAGTCATTGATGAAAGATATAACAGTTCTGATTTTGATTTTCATTGTAGCAGCAATTCTCTTCATTTGCATAAACATGATTGGAAGAATCAATTTGTGCTGTTCAATGATAACCCATTGTTTGAGGCGGGTGTAGAATGTTGATGTTATAGCAGCTTAGGGCTGCACTTCCGTTGCACGAATTCCAAGAAGAAAGAATAAATTAAATGAGTAGCCATTCGGCTATTTAATTTATGACATTAACATTTAATAAATGCAAAGGGCTGACTCTATATGGTTCGCATGCTTTAGTTATTACTTGGGCCGACCTTATTTGTAATTGACATTTATTATGATTCTTTTAAGAGGGCCGACCTATCTTGAAGAGGCGCCTCACTTGTATTTATACAAGGTCTTACTTGTCATTGTATTCATTTTTCATTCAAGTCAAGTAAATTCGCAATTAAGAGCAGAAGTTCACACCTTCATTGCAGTAGTTTGGATTCAAGGAAGATCTCATATTTATTAATTATCTTGCATCTAGGAGAGGTGTGATTTCTTTGTATCAAGTATTGGCCATTGTTGGGCCTAAGTTGTAAGCAGATTTCTGCTCTTGTTCTACTTTATATAAGAGATTCATTTGCTGGGTTTTTCTCCCTCAAGAGGAGGGTTTTCCCAGGGTATCTTGCTGTGTTCATTGTCTTATGTGTTGCAATATTATTAAGTGCTTTCATTATTTAATCTGATCTAAGAAACACTAACAGAGAAGACATGAAAATCCACTTTTTAAGTTGGATGATGGAACAACTCTTGGTTGTAGTGTTGCACTTGGTGGAAATAGTAAGGTATGGGATCCAAGAGAAGACTTAGAACCCGAGTTGGAGTATGATTTTCAGCTTGCTAATGATTTGAGTTCACATTATGAGATGATTGGTTACTCTCCTGGGAGACCACTGGATATGAGATATACAAACGAGGGGACAAATGGGGAGTTCGTCAGGAGTGTTATGACATTAGGACATGCAGATTCTTCATGGGTTGTATTGACTTTTGGAGACTTCAACATTTTAGATTTTGAAAGGATTCCAAAATTTGTTCATGAGCTTGCTGAAAATTTCAGAACAGTACTAAGTAAAGGTAGTTTCCAGCTTGTTTCTTATGTGCATTTTTGGAAAGGACATAAATATGACATCTACATACTTGACAATTCATCCTTTGCATTGAGTGATGTTATATATCATACTAATCTTTCTTTGGGATTGGATTTGAAGACTACTATTGCTCCTTGCACTTCAATTTTGGATGTTTTCATGGATAGGCTACAAGGGATTAACAAAGGAGTCACACAATTCCATGATGTGTAATTTGTTTTGGAAGGCACTTGGAGTTATGTTGTGCACCTTTCTAGGAATGTTAGAAATCATTCTTGGCTGGGTATCCATGCCTTGGATTCTCAACAAGAAATGATGGAGCTCATTGCTGATGGTTGGAGTGAATGTTGGAGGGATGATGATCCAAATTTCAGAATTGATAATGGTAATCCATTTCTTACCAGCCATTTTGCTAATCCATTTGATTATTTACAAATAGATTGGAGAGAGATTTTAAGTAGAGATTGGAGCATTGATAGTATGGCCACTCTTAGGAGTATTCCTTGGCAAATAATAGATCAGTTTTTCAGTTTGGAGCTTGCTGTTTGGTTGCAGGTCAGTCACATCATTTCATGGTTTTCTCTCAATCAGGGGAGTTGGCACACTATTCTTTGTCAAGGTAGTGAGGATTTCCAGTTGGTATTTTCTTGGAGGTGTTTTCGTAGCACTTTTGAGTGGATTTGGTACAACATAATGTTTATCACACATGCTTATACTTGGAAAATTCATTGGTACTGCTGTTGTCCCTTGCGTAGAGCAACAAAATCAAATTGTACTTTGCTGATTTCAGTTTTGAGCAGCAGTGTTTTTTGTTTACTTCAGATCTTCCAAGCTGAAAGAGTTCATCTTATGAAGGTTTGTGTTGTGAAATTTGGTAGCTTACTCTCAGTGATCGTTTAGGACAATGAACTTTTGCATCCTTTGGCTCATCTTTTAGAAATCTTTGGAGTTGGAACATCGAGAGATTTCGCAAGTCTTGATGATTGTATCAGAATAGTACAATGGAGGCATTTTAGATCTTTGAGGTCCTTTGGTGATGAGCTTGTTGAACTCTTGCAAACGATTGTTTCCCCTTTAGCAGGAAGAGTGGAGGAATTTGCATTTGCTGGTATGATTCTATGTGACACATTGAGGAGATACGTTGAGGATTCTAGTTGTGGGCAAAATCCCAGTGTTAGTACTACTATCCACTTTCTGACCCGCCTATGGATGACTTCAGTTCTTTGGCTAAATATGAGTTGGATGACTTCATCAGACAAGTAGTTGAGTACTTTATGGTTGTGGCTGGTTGGTAAAGATGATTTGATCATAGGAGATGTCTCTTTAGTTACTACCATATTCATATCTCTTATATTTTCGATAGGTTTTCAGATTGATTATTGCTGCCCTTACATTTTCGTGTTGGTTATGGAGACATCTTTTCATAAGCAGATGGTTGTTAAGCCTTGGCAAGCTATAGGGCAGTTGGGTTGTGAGTGTTCTTTTGAACACAATTTATTTATTTGTTGCCTCCTCTTCGGTAAGTGGCGGTCACTATAGACACTACATGGAGATGGTGTGCATTGATTTGGATGGTGTCTCATTGATTGCAATAGTTTGGGTGTGTTGTGTTCAGAACTCTTCGTTTGGCACTTGGAGGTCAAGTGTCAATGTTATGATTTCAGTTGGCAACCATAGAGGGATTCCCTGGTTGGCAGATTGCAGAGTTCTGATGATTGATTTGCTTCATTTTTGGGATGTCATTAAGGGATATCTTGGATTTCGTTCTTTATGGAAAACCAGATTCTTTTCTCTATTGCCCAGGATCGTGATTGACAGTGAGCTAGTCGATGTGGTTTTCGTTGAGATGCCTTGGCAGGATATATTACATGGCAATGAGTTTAGCCCTCTTAGGGTTTTCAGTATGGGTGTTGATGATGATTACTTTTCTGGGAGGGTGCAGTTTGAGCATGTTGGTTTGCTAGTTGTGATCAGAATGGTGCAATGTCAGCATGGCAACTCCTTTTTAAGATTCACTTGGAACCCAGGATTCACACTGGTTTTAAGAGCAACTTTTGTTTGGGATGAGAAAGCTAGTATGGATTTACTCGAGCTTGCTCTTGTGGCACATCAGTTTGGCTCTCTTGAGGGACATAATGTTGAGGAGTGGATTGATTTTTGGTGGTTTGTTATCACTCTTCTTATCGGTGGTTTCTAGGAGGTACCATGTGTTGGTACCCTACAGGTCAATGCCTTGAGGGGATGGTACTACAAATCTCCTTGGTTGACTTGGGACCTTGGGATCATTCTTGATTCCAGTTTGGATTAGTTTGTTGATCGAAGGGTGTATCATCATTGCTTGAGGACAAGCAATCTTTGGGAAAGACGAACCGTAATGTCCCCGTTTTTCAGCCCTCTTAAGGAATAATCATTATTTTAATTATTTAATGTTACTAGGCAAAAAGTGCAAAGTCAAAAGGGTAATATTAAATAATTATATTAAAAGGTTATAAAGTGACATACTTTAATGATAAATTAATAAAGTCACTTTATTAATATATCTTCAAAAAGTGACTTAAGTATTAGAGTCACATCAAGAGGTCACATCAAGGAGTATTAAAATATTCTTCTAAAAGCTTGTTGAACACTCTTCTTGGGTCTTTCTAGAAGATCAAGGAGTTCTTTATAAAGGGGGAGTTGAGAGCTCATTTGACAGGCTAGATGAAGATATTGAAATTGGTTTTGGTTTTGGAGGAGAGTTATCTTCCCAGGGTTTGTGAGGACGGAAACCCTTGCAAGCAACATTCTCTACGCTGTTGAAAGATACAGTTTGGAGAACTCTTGGTGATTTTACTTCAGGAATGATAGGTGAGTTTCATTACAGATTGAAACTTACAGATTGGGCATCAAAGTTATATTTCAGATTTGAGAGTTTGTATTGTAGGGCAGATTTGAGTACACTAGCAGTAGATTTAAGAAGTTTCAATGCCTTTATTGCTGGCCGTACTATCTTCCTAGGTTGGCCATACATCTTGGAGAGAGGGTTGATTGTTTGCAAGGGCGGCTAGGGTTTCTAGAGGTTGTAATGCTTCATTTAGGGTCGTCCAAGGTTGAAGAGCTTCGTGCGTGCAACTTTTCTACCATTGGAGGTGATTCTTGTAGTTGGTGTCCATTTTAGAGGGTTCTTCAAGCACATTTCTCCTGTGAGTTCCAAAATTGTAACTCCCATATTTTTTGGGTATTGTTGATTTAGATAGTAGGGGATATTTTATGAACTGGGTTATCATTATTTTGGTAAAAAGCTAAGTATTTAAGCTTGTAGAAAAATCTGGAATTTTCAGCTATAAACCCTCTATGTAATGTTCGCTTTTGAGTTGAAAGTTTAATTGCAATATCTTCTATTTCTGCTGCAATATATTGTTGTATGAATCATTGTTAAAATATCTCAAAATGCTCATCAAAAACACAAAAAAAAATCAAAGGCGAACCAGGCAACATACTACAAGCTTGCTCAGCCATTTACAATTTTTTGACAATGCCACATTGTTAAGAAAGGTAACTATCAAAAGAAGTAGCTAGAATAAAGCAAATCTTGAACTACTTTACCAATGTACTGGGTTAGTTGGTGGATAATGCTGAATCTAATGTCATCCTCTTCCATCTTTTAGCTTGATAGGAGACCTTGCTATTGGACAAACTTAGGTTTATGAAAAGCTTGCTCCCAATTGTCTTTGTGGGGATCCCAATGAAAACTAGTAGACAAAAGGAGGAATGCTCATGGTTGATAGATGAAATAAAGGGTAAAATTGGCCAGTGGAAAAATAGGTGGAAGAAATGGCGAGAAAAAATGGGGCTTCAAAAGGGTACAAGAGATCGAGCTATGAAAAGGTTTGTAGCATCTTATTAGAAAAGGAGGTGAAACTTGTAGAAGATACATTGAGATATCACCCTTAGTTTTTTCCCAATTCTTTCACACAAACTTCACCCATTAGTGTTAGCCCAATGTAAAGATAAGCAAACTGGAAGTAACCCTTCACTTTCTGATCACCCCAATCTTGAAGTGGGCAAGGTGAGAGCATATGGTGTAAGGGGATCTAATTACAATATGAATTTTCTTGGAAGTACAAGAGCTATTAGCGGCAAGCCAGCTATTAGTGGCAAAGCCAGCCACTTCCACTTTTTAGCTATCTACAAGAAAGTAAAGCAAAGAACTTGGTGACAACAAAAGGTAAAGCAATAACTCAACCACTTATCTAGTGGGAGTGTAATACAAATACTAAAATGAGAAAGTTGGTTAGTACTACGAAATCAGTGTTACAATATGACGTTAAATTCAGTATATCATGAGAGAATCAAACGATATGAAGCCCAAGTAATAGTTATCCATCTCTATAACATTCCAAATGACTAGGCATCATGAATGTATGATAAGACAATGAAATACTAGGTTTGATATGAAGGAGCAGGAATTTGATATGACAATAGCATGCCTGAAAACCAACCAGTACCCCTTCAAATGCTCATATATCTACAACCACACATCCGATTCACCTCAAATCACTTGCAAAGGGTAGGCGTCCAAATCTAGGAAGCTAGCCATCATCATTATTCATTGAATACCTCAACATGTAAACCAATGCACCAACAACAAATGGTACAACCCTCTTGGGAGGTTGACCAGCTAGCAAAAATCAGGCTCACCACCGAAAAATATGAGACTCCAGGCAAAGGGGCACCTAGGAGCTAGGAAAACATTGAACCTATACCCACAAAACTGTTCCAAATCTTCGGAACAGTATGAGCATAAACGTGGGTCAGCAGTAGATTGAAAGAACATTCCAGAAAACTCCAAACAGAAAATGATCACACCAAAAGTCTTTAGGAAACATCAAAGATACACAAAACTAAAGTAAATAGGAAAGCCATCACCATTGAAGCTCAATATGCAACCTCTAAATGAAGAAGCATCCACTGTTCAACTAGGAGTTATCTTGCAAACTCGAAACTGAAGAAGAACTAGGAGGTATACCAACCTTGAAGCAATAGTTTGAAATAATTTCAGCAGCACTTCGTTATCATCAAATAACATAGTCAAAATGAGAGGAGAGGCATATTTATAAGCTCTAAACTTAGAAATTCAAAACTCCTTTTCCCTCCAAATTGGGATGCCCAAATGAGGAATATAATATTATTTATTAAAAACCCCTTTATCTTGTCAACTATGGCTCCACTTTATCTTGTCACCTATGGCTCCACTTTATCCTTGGCATAAAAATCATTTAAATTTTGCAAAGTCTCCAAAAGGGCGTCCAACTCATGAGTCCACCTTTTAAAACAACTCAAGTTATAAAGCCCTAGGTGTGGGGGCCAAAAAGCAATGTTAGAATAACTTTAG
The DNA here is from genome assembly GCA_007115665.2 of Sequoiadendron giganteum. Classification (NCBI taxonomy): domain Eukaryota; kingdom Viridiplantae; phylum Streptophyta; class Pinopsida; order Cupressales; family Cupressaceae; genus Sequoiadendron; species Sequoiadendron giganteum. The sequence goes on along the minus strand of CM021102.1, from coordinate 187,911,627 downwards.
TTATTAAACTTTCGTTTTTTGAACTCCAAGAACGATGGAGAAGCTACTGCCAAAACTGAACTGCCTCATTGCCAAAAATAGAACCCAAGTGTTGAACTGCTACCAAAGCACATTGCTAGAAATAACACTTACTTAAAATAGCATACTACTTAAAGTAGTGACTCCAAACACCATTTGAGTAGTCGTCGTAACTTACTAAAAATAGTAAGTCCAAAAATATTCACCGAAGGAAATGCATTCGACACCCCTTTGAAGCTCTCTGAAAACCCAAAAGACCCAGAAAAGATATTGGCAAACTCCTGCAACCATCCCCTAAAAAACTCATAAGGACACCTCCTAGAAAATAGGAAACCCTTAAAATGTCTTTGAGTAGCCCACAAGACTCTAGAAATGGGCTATCGGCCATTGAAAAACATAGGGCTAAAAAGGGGGCATTACATACATTGAAGCCAATAAAGAATTATGGGCTGAGATAGGGGTGTCCATTGTTTCTGATGGATGGAAGGATGCTAATAATCAACTCTTGATCAATGTGATTGTAGTGTTCCCTAAAGAGGCACTAGTTTTGAGAGTTGTGAATTGTAAGGGAGGGGTGAAAGATGGCCAATTTATTGTTAACATTCTTATAACAACCACTGAGAAAGTAGTATGGTTGGTTGAAGAATGTTATTCACACATCTTTTGGGCACTTTGTGCTATCTACTTCCCAAACCTTTTGGTACAAAATATTGGCACCAAATTTGGTTGGATCGAAAAAATGCATGTTGAGGTTGAAGAGATCCAAATGAAATAATACTTTTTTTTTATGCTTTAATTTAGTAATTTTTTTAACTTAATCATGTTTTATTTGTTGTTTTTAATTTATTTTAGTTTTAATTTTCAAATAGGTTGTTGAGATCTATTTTGCCTCCAACGCAATCATCTTGAGATGATTTGTGAAGGTTCGGAAGGCACTTTCTAGCATAGTCATCAGCCAAGTTTGGTCCATATGGGGGCAATCCAACATTGAAAGGGAAACAAATATTAAGTGGATGGTCTAGGATAACACTTGTTGGGATTTTGTAGAGTATTTGCTTAGTTTAACTAATCCCATTGTGCACAGGATCCATTATACTGACATGGATAGGCCTTGTTTGGGAGAGATAAATGATGGTATTGACTCAATGATTTAGAAGATGAAGACTATCGTAAATGAGAAAGAGCAAGATCTTGAGGAACTTTCTTCAAACATTTGCACAAAGTTATTCTTGAGAGATGGAACACAATGATCACTTTGCTACATCTTCCTGATTTTGTATTGAGTCCAAAATATTATAGTGTCGAGATGCTTTCTATGTTGATGTGGGTTGCACTATAGAGTTTTCAAAACCACAAAGGGTAGAAGGCAATGTTTTGTAGACTCTTGCTTGATCTGATTTGTGGGATGTATTTATGAGTGAGTTTATTGATTTTGTACACTGTAATGATCAAAGTATTGAAACTCTTCATGACAAGTTTAAGAAGGATGTTGAAATTTCCCACCCCAGGTGGAGACTCACTAACTGAGTTTCTGCCTGTATAGGTTTGTTTGTTTTTTCAAAGTTTTTGCTTGTTTTGATTTTTGATGTTATATTGCCAGGAAATTCAATGAAATACATATATTTGCAAAGTAGAGAAATACTTCTATTGAAGCAACAATTTCAAATCTGATTAAACATAGTTTTTCAAATACATTACATATACAAATCAGATTATCATTTCTTTGCACAACAATATAATCATACCCGGATTTCAACAACATTGAATGCTGGCCTGAAACTTATTATCAGCAAATCAGGAAATGTTTACCAGCAATAGGAAACCCTTCCAATGAACACCTATCCGCAGATTAAGAATTCTCCACCATATAAATATGCAAATCTGATATTATATGCCCTGCCACCCTCAATGGTGATGGAAGAAAGCTTAATCCCTAGGCGAATCTGCCTCAAGTTCACACATACCAGCCAATAGTAGACATACAGCCTGCTACAAGAGATGGTACAGCCTCTAGAAAACCCCATGTGGCTGTACAAAGGAATACCAACAGCAATTAAAGATATTCTATAATGTTTGTCTTCAACCTTCTGAACAAACCCTTGCAAGTTCTGAAAGTAAACTCTTCCAATCTGCACACTAACGATTCCCCAATGAAGAAGGCACAACCAGCAATGAACATCTTCAATAATGCTTTCTTCAATAACTTCTGATCTGCTCTAGATAACCTTTGAAAATGTTGATGAATCAACTCCAATCAAGCACAATGTGACTTCTGAGATAAAGCCACCGATTAGCAAACCTCAGATGATCTTTCACACCCTTGGATAGCTTGAATCTAAGATAAGCTACGCTCTCCAAGTTCACTTGCAGCTGAAACCCTAGTTTCCACCTCCAAAATGCCAAAGCACAAACCAAATTGAATGAATGATCAATGATAATGATTCCATTTGCTTTTGATGTCTTTATATACTTCTCCTCAATTTGTACAATTTCCAAAGAAGCCCTTTTTAATTATTTAATAATATAAAACTCATTTGTTTTGCAGTTTATTTTATTCCTCGAAGTGGCCACCCAAATCTTCATATTAAGTTATTGACTTTATAACATTAAATAGCTTTTAAAATAAAGTCAAATAAAGTCATTTAATGTCCTCACTTTATAATTTGACTTTATAATATTAAATAATCCCTTTTTAATAAAGTCAATAAAACATTTAATGATATGCACTTTATAATAATTAATTATTATTAAAACATTACTTTAATAATAATTAAAACTCCATAACTCCATTAATAAACCTCATAAATCAATTCCGTTTGGGCCAGGAGGTAGCCCACTGAACTCATTGCTCACTAGGGGGCCTTACTATAAATAGTAAGGTTGGCCTCTATCATCCAACTGAGTTACTATAAATAGTAAGTGTATACAAATGAAGCTAAAAACCCTTGAATAACATCGCCTTTGAATAAGCTAGGAATCTAGAGGTGCCAAACACTGCAAACTGCCAACTGAGATACCAGATATCTCCAAAACAGGGCCCTCTAAACACCATTATTAGTCTACGAAGAGCCAATGATAGGCTAAACCTCCAACTCTAATGCTCACTGAAAAAGGGGACATTACAGATGTTTTTAGTTGGTGTTACTTCCATGGCTAAACATTACCACGCCTAAAACCTCTTGCAACCAAAGTTTTATTTGCAAGTTTTGTTATTTTTTATTAAAAAAAAGCCTAATATTTTCAAAAAATGTCCTCTTGGGCTACTGTCCCTGAAATATGTTTGATTGTCCCTCACCACCCCCTCTAGAAATGCCATGGAAAATAGGTTAAGACATATTTTGTGTCTATTTATAGGATTTGTACTTGTTATAAATGCATTAATAACGAGAACTTAAGCCCGTGAATTTTTTTTTGACCCTCAAGCATACCATGATTACTTATGTTTCTTTTTCATGAAAGTCAATTTTGTGTGCTATAGTATTTTAGAATAATTCTAATTATACGTAAATGTGATGTGCACATGAATCTGACTGCCTGTTTTTTTGGTTCACTTTGTGTATATAGGTGAAATGTCAAAATGTTCTCCAGCTCCTTCAAGAAGGCTCTCTATGTATGCTCCTGTTATCCATTGTTTAAAGGTACATAATATCTGTCTTATTTTGAGCAAATTATGAATACATTATTTGAATATTAATTTCCTTTTCCACTCCACAGTTGTTTGATTGAATATTCTTAATAGATTCGAAAACCTTTCTGTTAATTTACGATTGTTTCCAGGTCCAGCCGGAAAAATTGAATATTATTATTGGTTCTGGTGGAAAAACTGTGAGAAACATCATTGAAGAGACTGGAGTAGATCACATTGATACAGAACCAAATGGCTTGGTATGTTAGAAAATAAATGTAGATGTTGATGGTATTGATTCAATGGTTCATTGTTCCTTTGTAATGTGCATTCTTGCAGGTAAAAATTATTGCCAAGGACATGCAATGCTTGGAGAAGGCAAAATCCAAGATAAATGGATTGATAATGATACCTACTGTGGGCGATGTTTTCAGGTCTTCCCATCTTTCTAGTTTATCCTAAATGAGGCTGAAACATATGCACAATGCTTCAGTAACTTTATGATAGAAGTTTCTTATTGAAATCCTTGATCTCATCTTTTGGGAATTTACTAGTATAAAATAAATAGAAGTTGTTTCCTGTTAAATAAATCCTTAATCTTTGTATACGTAAGAAAATTCCTTAGATACGTGTTATTCTCTTTGCTTCAAAGAGCCATTTATGCAATCATTTTATGCATATTTCTATGGTAGTTGAATTCTATCGCTACATAATCAAAATAATGAAGCAAGTACACACATTATACTGTGCTATGAGATTATACAGAGCTTTTTTGGAGTGGAGACTCAGTGAGTATTTACCAATCTGCTAAAAAGAAGTCAGGAAAGCATTAAAAAATAAGTAAAACCCATTAAAAACACTTCTTATATATAATATTTAAAAAATACTTATGTATTTTTGCTATTTTTTAGTTGAGTCTTTTTTCCAAGTTCAAGACTGAGTCAAGAATCAGCTTTGCTTGGTACTTATTGAGTTTGCGTCTCAACACTATGGAAGAAACTCCATGTCAATACACATGTTTCCATCTCTATGTGTGATTGACCAGTCTCACATACCTTAATTGACTATTCTATGAACAAACACCATTCATCAAAAATATTTGTTCCTTGGATAAAAGAAAAAGAGTACACTTGTCTCCAAAATTCTCAACTTTCACGTGAAATAAACTAACCATAGTTTTCATTGATTTTTTTTTTCTAAATTCCTTTCTTTTGTGTGGAAAGAAAAGAATAATAGAAAGTATGGATTAAATATATCATAAAACATACTTCAACACATATAAGATAAATACTTATGCAAAGAAATGCTTTTTAGGCTAGAAAACTCCACCAGAAAAGAAATAGGAACTGTTTTATTTCCTTCAGAATACTCAGAACTCTTCTGGAGTTTGGATAAATGAAATACCATGTCAACACAAAAAATTTCAACTATTCTGGTTAAGGACAAGTCTCATGGATTTTTAATTGACTATTGTATGGATAAACACTATTGCCAAACATATTTCCCACCGAAATAGGAAACTAAAGTACTTTGTCTTTAAAATTCTAACTTTTTGTGTGAAAGAAACTAACACTATATTTCATCATATGAAAATATTAATCTCCTTTCTCTCTGTGTGCAAGGAAAAGAATTATAGAGAACATTGCATAAAAATACCACAAAGCATACACCCACATATAACAGAAATATCTACATGGAACAATTTTTGGGGTAGAAAACTCCGCAAAAAATTGGAGCTATTTTTATTTCTTTTGCAACATTTTTTGACAAAGATACAATTTGTTCAGTTTGGAAAATTAGATTGCAACTCTAGATTTACAGTATTTTCTATGATAGGTTTGTTTGTTTCTGATTGCATTCTCTACACTGTCCAAAATGGTCGTCAAGGATGACTTAAGATTGCTTCTCCCTCAGTTTCTTGGTTCACTAGTAGGTGGACCATTTTATGTCAGCGGCATTGAATTTCTTTTCTTCCTCTGCTGAAGTGATGCTGAAAAAATGTCCCAACTGTTGTCTTCATCAATGTGCAGTTCTTTGGCCCTAGAATATTATCGCCTGGATGAAATCCAAATAATAAATATGGTTGGTGTTTTGACTTGTCAGTTCATTCTCACTTGATTTTCAGTAAGATAGGTCTACTTGAAAGTGGATCATAAGCTTTCTTCTCGCAAAGATGCCTAGTTGCATCATATTCTTGTTTTCTCTTACAGCTATAAATATCATGTAGCAGTGAAGCATAAACATAAACCAACACCAGCACACACATAGTTCTCTTGCAGCCAACATGAAGCTATAAATTGCAATAAAGATAAACTGATGATAGATTGATTGATGAGTTTTAACCTGAATACAATCTGAGACTCATCAATTAGTGCCGTTTACTTGCAGCCTTTGGAAGGACTCTTAATTGTTAACACAATAATTATTACATCAACATACTAACACTTTGATCAAAATATATGAAGGATATATTGAAATCATAGTTACAAGACTTGGACCCAGCTCAGACTTGGCAAGCCAATTTTTGTTTGTTTCCTCAATGATTTCTTGCAGTAATTAATCAAAGCTGACGGTAATCTGCCAAAACAGCTAAATTATTTGATTGTTTTATTCGAATCCTATGAAACTAGTAAGCTGTTGTATTCATTTCCTCTACTAGAAGCATGGTTAATTTCAAATCATTATTATGGCAAGAAAGAGAGAGAATCCTACAAAACTTGTAGTCTGTACTATTTAAATCTTCTAGTAGAAGCATGGTTAATTTCAAATTAATATTATGGATAAAGAATCCTATGAAACTGGTAGTCTGCCCTATTCAAATATTCTTATTAGCATAGTTAATTTCAAATTATTATTATTACGGTCACACACATGCACACAGATGTATACTTTTTATTTTCAAATGCACTTTCAACAAGGGATATAGCTTGGATATATATCTAGAGTAGAGAGAATTTTCATTAGCAGAGTCAAAAGCAGCATGTGTGCATATCACTTATTTCAAACGTTTCAGCAACAAGGGATATAGATTGGATACGTATCTGGAAAGTACACTGATAATATAAGAGAATATTGTGTGGCATAATTGCAAACAAATGCTTAGTCAATAGCATTTTGTTATATTTCTGAGAACCATTTGAATTGGAATAAAGTAGTAAAATATTAGAAAATTGAAAGTCGGCTGATTATCAATCTTCTATTTGAAATTTGATATGACTTGGTTATATTCTGTGGGCAGGAACTGTGAAGTGAAAACCATTGCACCATATGGAGTTTTTGTTGAAATAGCACCAGGGCGTGAGGTATGTCTTTTGAAGAACATGCATGCCTTGTAGCTGTTAATGCTGCACTTGTTTTCTATTTAATTTTCTTCTAAATCACTTTAAAATTGTGTAAGTGAGATCCATTGCTTCTCTCTTGGAGAAATATGGACAAACATCACTAATATGGTATCTATCTTGCCATTTGTACCCCTATTTTCTTCAATAGGAAATCACTTGTATATGAATTTACAGTGTGCTTGATCTAATGTATGTTGAATACTGAAATTTTGTGTTTAGTGTAATTGCATCTAAGTAATAAGATTATAAATATCCTTACTTGGATGATACCTGGCACAGGGGACTTTGAATTTAAACTATGAAGAATTCTAAAACTGTGTCAAGTCTGAGCATAAGTTGTGTGGAAATTCAACAACTGTTCTTGCTCATATTGCTGGAAGACTCTTCTATTGTGTATAAATGCATTCCTATTCCTTTGGCAAACCAAGGAAAATGAATGAAAAAAATGTTTTCAAGTTTATGGTCTCGGCTCTTTTGCACGATACACAAAAATCATGCTATACTTTGTTGCATTCAACTGCAAAATAAGTCTCCTGTTACTTTCTTATGATATACATTCTGTAAATCTTTCATAGCTATATAAAAAAGATTAAAGATATATCTGTTTTAGATATGTTTTGTTGGAAAAATTAGTTTCATTTTCGAAGAAACGTTGGCATGCAAATTAAACCAGCATTAACTTATCCTTATGAGTGTGACAGCACAGGAATTCAGATTCCTAAGATTATTAGGGAAACATTATTAAGAAAATAAAAACCATCCTACTTGTGGATAAATGTCAATCTGGGACATGAAACTGTAACATACTCCATGGTCATGTAGAAGCATTTGATTAGCGATTATCACAAGGTGTTTGAAGGATCCTCGTGAAGAGATTAAGTCTGTAGGTTCACAGAAACCATCTGCAGTCTTCTGATTCTCTGAATATAATGTAGTTTGTAAGACATTGTAATTTAGGATGCAGTTCCACAAATTTGGAATAGAAAGCTCCACATCATCTTGTGAACTCATGAAATTGCATAACAATTGCAGAACCACCAATGTCCAAAAGCCAAAAAACTGCAAATGCCCAAGTGGAAGCTGTAAATTATGATGGGGCATGGTTAAGAACAAAATTCTGCGATAGCAATGGAGAATGTACAAATCTATATAGAATCTGTATACCTCAAATCATAGTTCAAAAACTCGCGACTCACCAAAACTCAGCACCTGCCAATTTTGAATTGAACTCTGTGATTCAACAACTTAATAAAGCACTTAAATTCTGTTTTAACATATTAATTTCATGCAAAATACAATTACTCGATGTTTCAACTAAGTTTGTAAAATGTTGGGGAAATGTTTTCTACTAGATTTGAATATAAAAGGGAGTACAGTATGTAAGTCAACATAAGGCCTTAGTGTAGTCGGCCTTAGCGTAGTCGGCCGTAGCGTAATCAGTCAGTTGCTTATGATTATAAAACCATAGTTGTAGCGGAATAAGTAAGTATGATTAATGGCATGTAACTAAGTCCTGATTAGTGATCGGTTATGGTTATGAAACATCATGACGGTTGGTTACTCAACTACCGCTGAACGTTATATGTACTTGAGTCATGTAGTCGGGAAGTTATGTGGTGATTGATAATACTGTGACAAACATATTATTGTACATGTTGATATTTACTGCAAATGAATAAAAGCATTCCATACTTCAAGCATCTGGTGTTCTCAATTATGTAGTTCTGTTATATGTTCTATGCATACTCTAGTTTACTTTTGTAGTACGTTGAATTACACCTAGTGAGGTAAACATTTGGCACCGTTGCCTAAGAGGACTAGTGAATCACTCGTCATTATGGCAGCGTAATGGGTCGACCGGCGGAGAAGCCCGTGGAAACTAATGAAGCAAGAGAGGACGAATTGACACAAGATTTGGTAAATCTCGGGAATATATCCCTAAGAGATCATGTACGGAGGAAAGCCCTCAGGCAAGAAATCCTTGAGGCAGTTATTTGGGATAGGACTGCTGTCTACATCCAAAATAGATGTCCTCATTCTCATCTTAATAACAAAACTCTTGAAGAAGCCTTTACTGGCATAAAACCTGACATTAGTCATTTTAGGATTTTTGGTTGTCCTATCTATATTCATGTGCCCAAAGAGAAGAGATTCAAACTAGAACCTTCCGGAAAGAAAGGGGTATTTGTGGAATATAGTGAAACCTCCAAAGCCTACAGGATATTCGTACCCGGGCAGAAACAAATTGAATTGAGCAGAGATGTCATCTTTGAAGAAGATGAAATATACCGGCCAATTTTTTCATTTTTTTACACAACTAAATTCACCCATTAGCATTAGTGCAAACATAAACCAGCTGGAAGTAACCCTCTCCTCTGATCAACTCAGATCCCAATGCGGGCAAGGTTGAGAGAATACACGAAAGGGGATCGTTAGCACAATGGAACTGCTGGAAAGTAATAGAAAGAAATTACAATCACTCAACCACTTATTCAGCGGGAGGACTGGAATAGAAAGTCCATTACTGAATCTCAAACATGCAACTCGACCACTTATTTAGCGGGAGTAGGTTGACGGCTCAGCCGATCAACAATATGATAGATGATGCAATACAGTAAAGAAATAGGCGGCAAGCCGGCCTCTTCCACTTCTTCAGCGGGTGATACAAGGAATTGAAACTAACTAAGACTGAGATATAGCCAGTCCCTTCCACAATCATGGGAAATACAAGTAACAAGAGAAATAGATAAGACAGTGCTGGCAGTACTACTGCTCAGCTTACAATGAGGTACCTTGCCTGCCAAGATCACAAGGTTATAAAATCTGTAATGCTTCAATCAAGATTGACAACTTTTCTCAAGCTTACAAGACCCTAAGACTCTCTTTCAATCTCTTCTAATGAAGTTCACTCAAACTGATATAACTGGTTATTGACTGGAAATGACAGACCAACAACATAGAAAACCACCCAAAAGCTCACAACTAGCTCAATACTTACCCAAAATGAATGAAACAAAGTGCATTAGAGTCTTAGAAGGGTGGTGCCCCTATCCCAATGAAGAAACCCCAACTCACAGTTCTTATTTTTTTCTTGCACAATTCCCAATGCAGCCCCAACTAGTACGGCCCTCAAGAAGGGCGACTTGCTCCTTAAAAATCCAAACCACATCTAAAAATTCTGCAAATAATCACAAAGGGTCGCCCCTAGCAAAGACACACAATGATGCAATACCCAAAATGAAAATGTTTATATTTTTGAATTTATGAATAAAACTCAGAATCAGCTACACAGACCTGCAACTATGAAAAATTCGACTAGAATGCAAAGAACTGGAATTATAGATAAAAGAAGCCTATTACAATGCCTATCAATTCAAAATACATATTTTAAAATAAAGATTATAATAACAACTACCAAAGATAATATTATAATTACAATATTTATATATATATATATATATATATATATCTTTGTAATACCATAATTATGATTATAAATATAATGGATATTATAGTATAAAATCATAAATTAAAACTAACAGATATTATTTTATGTGATAATCATAAAAGAGATAATACTAAATAAACAACTATAAAATATCATAATATTAATATTTTAAACATTGTAACCATTATAATAATATTAAAAATATAAAATTATATACAAATAACATTATGAATATTAAACGATAATATTAGGAACATTACATATTCATATTGTTATCGTAGATATTGTTGTCGTAGATCATCTTCCGACTGAGATAATTGCTATTAACCGGTTTATGGCTGGGGTGGAATTTTCAAAAGGAAATCGCGGTGGCTCACAACATATAATTGAGCATTGGGTGCTACATTGAAAGAGACGTGTATATATGATTGATCGTGGGGATGAGATTCTGGATGGAGCCGATTCCACTTACATTTCCGTCACCTTAAATCACCGTTGCCTTCTTTTGGGAGTTGTTTGAGTCAAGGCAATCAACAGAGTTTTACCAGGTGTTTCATTTGAGTATTACTACGCTGAGTGAGACTACTATCGGCTTTGGTTCTGAAGACTACCGCTATGAAGGTTGATCGATATGGAAATTGGGCGCTACCCTGTGACATTCGATAAGACCAAAGGCAGTATTAAATCATGAAGGGAGAACACAAATATTATTTTGAGCCTTGTATTGTCTTTGTCCTTCCCAGGAAACAAGTTACGGAAGGAGCTAATTGGATATTCAATACATGATATAATATGAATAATATCTGCCAATCTAACCACTATCGGGCCTCATAAGATGCCGCCATGGAACTGCAGGTAATATCGAAATAGAGAAATACAATAACCATTATGAAAAGGCATGATTTGTCTAAACAAGCAATTAGAGTATGGTTAGTAAAATTCGAATCTAAGGGACATGTTTGTTCCAATGGATATCACTATTCATAACATCATAACCTCTCAATCGAAGGGATATATGAAGAACAACGAATTCTCCCAAGAGGGCATGGATGAAGTAGGCAAATACACCCAAGGTAAATTAGAGCGGATGTACTCTTAGGGAGCGGTCCACATCTAATTAGTGCACATTTAAAACTGCCATATATGGAACAACACCAAATTAATCACATACCAGCCAGTACCAATTAGAAGTAATGGTCTGAAGTCGAGCACCAACCTATCTTAACTTCAGGACAGAATTAAAAGGACACATCAGAATAGCAACTATTGCTGATGCCCTGATTGATATTATATTATAGAGCTTAGTTTTGAAGTAGAAGCTATTCCTCCTTATTGAAATAGTATTCTTACACCAATCCTCATATCAGGACATTACACAAATAACTCAACTACAAACTATCTCCCAACTAGTTGCTATCTTTCAAGCAAGAAGATGAGCCAAATGCTAAGAGGTAAGCTTTCCTCCAAGCCTTGTTTGAAAACAATTCAGTAGCATAACAGTGTGATAGACAAAAGATCCCCAATGAAGAAACAACCCCTCCATTCAAAGCTTTGGAGAGAGCTTCTAGAAGCCTCTAGAAAGTGCGCTCAAACCAAGAGTCAACACAAATTCGAATTCAAGTTTGACTCAAAGCCTCCTCAAACTTGGCGTCCCATTTTAGAGAGACTTATAATATAAAAATGAGATAAATCCTCATCCCCAAGGTTGGCGTACCTTTTGATAAGTCATGTTTTTAACTTAGAAAGTATTTGTCCCCCCTTCTTGATGAGGCGTCCACCCTTGAAGGCCACTTTAAAAACACAACTTTACTTTATATCACTAGGCCAAAGTCAATATTAAAATATATCACCTTTTTAAACAAGATAACTCATTTTCCCCCCCAGAGAGCATCCAAGGACCAAATCGAACACTGCCAACTGAACGGGCTGGAGAGAGAAGTCAACTGAACTGCAACCATCAGGATCACTGCTAGAAATAGAATTTACTAAAAATAGTAAATTCAAGAAATTGCTCAAAACAACAAGCGAGCTATACCGCTGCGAAACTCTCAGAAAACCCAGAAAGAATCCATAATTAGAACTCCGAAATTACTTGGGCAGACTTCAGAAAAGCCAAAACAAACATTGCCAGATAAGGAAACCCTAATTTTCTCATCCGAGTAGCCTACGGGTCTCAGAAAATAGGCTAACGGTCACCTCCAAGATCAGTGTTGAGAGGGGGACATTATAGAAGACATTGCATTCAAAAGGGCAAGAAGTTCTAGTGAGATAGAAACCTATTCCCCTAGGGTACCTGAAATGGAACCTGCTCCTGAGATTCAGAGGGAGTATCCTGAGGAAATGCCAAATGAACTTCTATCTACTTCAAATGAGAATACAGATGACAACGGTAGAAAGAGGCCACTTTGGGCTAGAAAGATGATCAAAGAAGTCGAGAATCATGCAGCACCCAAAGGAACATTTAGGGAAAGTAAAAGACCCAAACGGTTCTCTAGCTATGTTGCTCTAATGAACAACATCATAAATTCAGAACCTGTCAGTGTTACAGAAGCCTTCAGACATCAAGCATGGAAGGATGCAATGACGGAGGAATATCAGTCCATTCTAAAGAATGATGTATGGGATATAGTGCCTCGACCGAAAGAGAAATCTGTTGTCTCTTCCAAATGGCTCTTCAAAATCAAGCATGCTGCTGATGGCAGTATAGAAAAACATAAGGCACGTTTTGTGGCAAGAGGTTTTTTCTCAAAAGGAAGGCATTGATTATGAAGAAACATTTGCACCTGTTGCCCGTTACACATCTGTGAGAGCAGTGTTAGCCATTGCTGCAGCTAAAGGTTGGAAGATCCATTAAATGGATGTGAAAACTGCCTTCCTAAATGGAACCATTGAAGAAGAAGTCTATCTGGAATACCTTGAAGCTTTTGTGATACATAAACCTGACTCACATGTGTGCAGACTGAAGAAAGCCCTCTATGGACTTAAACAGGCTCCCAGGGTCTGGTATGAAAGAATTGACAACTATCTCTTGGGACTAGGATTTTCCAAGAATGGTGCTGACTCTAATCTCTACTTCAAGGTAATCAAAGGTGATATGCTAATAATTATTTTATATGTTGATGACTTGCTGATAACAGGAGAAGATCACCTCATTGCTCAAGGAAAGAAGGATCTAACTTCCGAATTTGACATGAAAGACTTGGGCATTCTACACTACTTCCTAGGTTTGGAAGTATGGCAGAAATCAGAGGGCATTATACTAAACCAAGGAAAGTATACTATTTGATATGCTGAAGAGATTTGGAATGTTGGACTGTAGACCGATGTCTACACCTATGGAAACCAACCTTCACAAACTGAAAGAAGCAGCGACAGAATCCAAGTTTGCAGATCCAACCCTTTATAGACAAATGATTGGATCCTTGATGTATCTGGTTAACACCAGACTTGATATTTGCTATGCAGTGAATGTTCTCAGCAAGTTCATGTGTGAGCCAAAGGAAATTCACCTAATGGCTGTGAAACATATTTTGAGATATCTTCAAGGCACTATTGGATATGGTCTTCTTTATAGAAATGACCAACTAGATCTACATGGATAGTCTGATTCAGATTGGGTTGGAAGTGTAACCGATCGGAAAAGCACATCAGGATGTTGCTTCAGTTTAGGATCGGCTATGATCTCCTGGATTTGCGAAAAACAGTCTTCAGTTGCACAGAGCTCAACAGAAGCTGAATAGATTGCAGCCTCTATGGGGGCAAGAGAAGCAGTTTGGCTTTTCAAATTGCTTGTGTGACTCTTTGGTGAGCCCTTGAATCCTACAATTATTCATTGTGATAATCAGAGTTGCATCAAACTTTCTGTAAATCCTGTCTTCCATGATAGATCTAAGCACATTGAGATACCCTATCATTATGTAAGAGACATGGTAGAAAGGAAAGTGATCCAGTTGGAGTATGTTAGTACAAATCATAGTTAAAAAACTCAGATTCGGCAATAACTTGGTAGACCCAATTTTTTTTAAAACTCGGGACTCGGCAAAAACTCGGGGAAAACTCGGCAATAACTTGGCAAATTTATCGAACATTTGAAAATACACAATTTTTAAAAATATAGAACATATTACTGATTTCATCATATATAAGTCAAAATTAGAGTTCAATACATATCAATCATCAATGTATCAACTGATTTCATCACATATAAATCAAAATTAGAGTTTAAAACCTCAAAACATATCAATCATCAATGTATCATAGACCAAAAAACAAGTTCGACTTCTCAATACATATCAACTTCAAGTTTTTGTATCAATAAAAATTATCTATCCTAAATTTCTTCTACGATTGAAACTCAAAAGTTTTTGTCGCTGTTGTGTGGGTGGTATTGAAGTAGATGGTATAGCTGCAATGTCCTCAATAGAAGCCTCAACAGGTGCCCCAACAGGTGCCTCATCCATAGGGATAGGATCAAACTGCGTGTGTGAAGAAACAACCTCTATTGGCTGACCAAGCTCGCCTTCTTCCTCCTCATATGCTGCCGCCTCTGCTTCCCATTCAGTTGCCTCTACCTCCCTCTCCATCTCAACAAACTCATCATCACTTATCCATGGTTCCACATTGACCTCATCAGGCTCAACAATCCAATCTGAGTATGGATCAATGTCATCAAGGTCAAGTGCTTCATGCGAACTCAACCCTTGTACCTTCTTCTCATGCAACTAAAGGTTGTAGCGCACGTAGACAAGGTCATTCAAACGCTTTTGAGTCAACCGATTGCGCTTCTTTGTGTGAATGGCCTCAAAGACACTCCAGTTGCGCTCACAACCAGATGCACTACAAGGCTGAGACAAAATGCGAATGGCAACCTTTTGAAGATTAGGCGTTGTGGCACCATAATCTTGCCACCACAAATCTGCAAGGATAACAATTGCCATTTATAACTTAGTAAGGATTTAATAAAATTAAACATTAACATAATGTCATAAATATTAAAATAATATTAAACACATGAATTTGTTACCTGGCTATAGAGTGTCTCTCCTATGAATGCAATCCTTGGAAGAAAACAATGGCCCTTTAGCCCTCTTATAGCTCTGTATCTCATCAAGTATGAGATTTCGAAGGTCATCATCACTAACCATTTTCTCAATACATGTATTGAGGCCAACTTGAACCTCTGCATTTGCTCTGAAAGTAGGAGAGAAATAAAACTTGGGGTTCAAAAAATAGGCAGCTACATGAATATGTTGGTGGAGTTGTCGGTTCCACCTCCGATCTATTATGCGCCATATGGGTTCATATTTGGTCTTGTTTGACCCATATAAATGTTGAATTGCCTCTTTGGCCTTATCCATGGCCTCATATAGATACCCCATGGGGCTTGTATCCCCATACACCAATCGTAGAACTCTAACCAACGGTTCTGACACCTAAAATATAAAAAAATTAACAAAATCAGCAAGCTGTAATATTAGAAAGCAAAAACATAAATCATCAATAAATGTTTGAAAACTTACTTTGATGATCTCCTCCATTTGTTGGCAAATCTATCATCAAAAATGGTCTTCTTGACCTTATCTGCTTCAGGCTTCTTGGAATAAGGACTCTCAAACCATTGTTTACTCACAAACATGCGCTTGAGGTTGGGCAATGTAGCTAAAATGCTCTGCAAGGTGAGGAAATTGGTGGCAAAGCGTGTGACTCCTGATCATACGAGATCCTTACCATCAGTGTGCTCTCTCATGAGACTGAGGACCCTTGTGTGATTGTAGATGTACTTTGTTATATTCCTTCCATCTTCAACCACATTCTTCACCCAACTTATTTTCCCTATGTCCTCAAGGAGCAAGTCAAGACAATGGGCAGCACAAGGGCTCCAAGATAATGTAGGATGCCTCGCCATTAGAAGTTTACCGGCTGCCACATATGCAGCTGCATTGTCGGTCACAATTTGAATTACATTTTGAACTCCCACTTCCATCACCACCTCATCCAACATGTTGCATAAGGTCTCTGCATTTTTTGTTTCATTGGAGGCATCAGCTGATTTTAGAAATACCAATTGTCCCCCTGAAGCCACTAGAAAGTTGATGAGTGTCCTATTTCTGTCATCCGTCCACCCACCAGATATAATGGTGCAGCCATTCTTTTCCCAATTTCTCCTCTGTTTCTCCACTAGTTTGTATGTGTTTTGGACCTCATTCTGCAATAATGGCCCACTCAACTCATAACGACTTGGGGCCTTGAACCCTTTACCTGCCACAGTCAAAGCAGTGACCAACTCTTCCCAATAAGGAATAGAAGCAACATGGAATGGAATATTGTTGTAGTACCAAAATCTAGCACATGCCAACTTTGCCTCATTCTGCAAGTCTCTATTCCAAGAAGTACCTTCCAATGAAGGTTATGCACCAGGAGTATTACGTGGAACAAAAAAATTAGAATTGAGGCTGCCCACACTTCTAGTTCCTAATCCTCGTATTCGTGGCCCAAGAGAAGAAGAGCCTCCCATAGCCCTTTCTGACCTTGTAGAACTGAACTCTCCATATGGGCCTGCCATTGCCTTTGCTGCTCTCTTTTTACTTTCCTTTCTTTGGTCAAATGCTGCAAGGAATGCTTTGGCCTCCATCTCAACCTCTATGGGTGCCTTTTTACATGGTGTAGCATCTCAACAAGGGATTCGTGCAAGGTGGTATTTCAGCCGGTTTATGCCACCAAAATAAGACTCAGTGCAATGGTTGCAAATAACCTCTCCTCGCGCTGCACCTGGTGTTCCATGTTTCCAGCAAAGATCTCTTGGTTTGCCACCACTCTTTTTACTTGCAAAAGCCATATTCTTTTAGCAAATTATGAACGTAAACTTGGTAAAAGGAAGACAATATCGAAAATTAAAAACAAGATAATCCATGATTCCATTTAAATTTTAAACTTTGTTTCATAGTGCAGTTTCATAAAGAGATAAATTAATAACAAATTAACAATCATTCTCTTGTCATTTTATTATGGAAACAAAATTTATTTTCTTGGTTTGAAATGTAATATTTAATAATAATATTTTTTAAGTACGAGGTTTCTTCCACAGCATGTCAAATTATGATATTGCTATCAGGATTCGACTGTGTAGTTTACGAGTCAAACTCATTGACCCATGATTCATGAGTAGTTGTTCACAAGAACCCATCTCTCATGATAATGAATGGTCCACTTAGCACTCATTGCATCTAGGTGATGCTCACAGAGGTGAAGCATTGGTATTTTATAGACGGAAATATTTAAAACATTGAATTTTTTTAATTTATTTTATTTTTAGAACTTATAATTTAATATATTTGTTAAAAAAAATATATTATATAAGAATCAACTTCAAGTATTTAAACTTTTAAGTTTAATATTTTAAATTATAAGTTTTAAAAATAAAATAAATTGAAAACTTTCTATTTTTTAAATACTCGAATCTAATATAAAATATATATATTTTTTTACACTAAATTATAATAAAAATATATATATTTTTTTACACTTATATTAAATTATAAGTTTTAAAAATAATTTTTAAATCTTTTAATGTTTAAAACTTTAATATCTAAAAAAAAATTTTTAAACCTTTTAAATTTTTAATGTTCGATATTTTCAAATGAATAAATTAAAAAATAATTAATAAAAAACCTAGGGTCGACATGGTTAAGTTTTTGCAGACTCAAAAAAAATAAAAAATGAATTTGGGGAAAAAAAATATGCAAAATACCTACCTGCATAAATCTTCTACCATCGACGATTTTCTTCTCCTTGTGGCCTGTTCTTTCAAGTTTCTCTGGCTGCGTCGTTTTTCTATGCATCGCGTTTTCCTTCTGTGCGTCGCATTTCCTTGAAACTTTGCCCTCGTTTTTTATTGCTCACGTTTTCCTTCTGCGTTTTGTGTTTTGTGTTTTGCGTCGACGGTTTGCGTTTTTTATTCACAAAAAGATTAGGGCAAACGAAATGAAATTTAACTGTATTTTTTAGCCACATTTTTTGGCCGCGTTTTCGTCTGAGACATGCGATTTTTCGTGTTTTTTAATGATTTAATCGTTGCGAGTTTTTATCATTACTCGGTGGCGAGTTTTTAAGCGATTTACTCGCCTAGCTATTTTATGCACTATTACTCGCGAGTTGTGCGAGTTTTAAGTGAAATTTTCATCTATGGTACAAATGATCAAACTGTAGACATTCTCACCAAACCTCTCCCCCGAATCAAGGTAGAGCACTTCAGAAAGAAACTTGGTATGGTTGAAATGTAATTTGATATTTATGTTTGAAATTCAAATTGTTTATAAATTGTACTAATATATAAAGATGTTTAATGTGTAAACTCTTTTGTCATGTGTGTGACTCCATGACCTTATGGGCCTACTCCCCCTGTGTACATTATTGAAAGGTGACGATCTTTCTAATAATGAACACTTGTATTTGACATTGTAAAGTGACGACTCTACAATGATGAGTTGAACTATCATGATAGATATCATGTGACTTGATATCTGTGGACATGTCATGATAGTATCTCTTGGACACTTTGATGAATATCATGGGACTTGATATCATTTGAAGATCATTGTGATCCTTAAGAGATAATCATGGTGGATAATTATATATCCGTGGATATGCCATGAATTATGGTAGACATCATGTGACTTGATGTCAGTGGACATGCCATAATGAAGATGTGTTATGAAGAATGTCATGTGATTTGACAATATTGAGAAAACATATCATATCTTCGATATCACGTGTGAAGGTGGTATCTCCTCTTATTTGATTTGAAATATCTTCCCTAGCTAAGAGGGAGTGTTAATGAAATATAGCTTCGGTCAGATATAAATGATGATTGCTAAATAGCATCATCATCATTTATATGTGATCAAAATTAATCCTTAACATATTTCTGGAAAATAAGTTAAATCGAATTTATAAGCATGTATAAAATTCAAATTAATATATGATGTTAGAAATCTGCATTGTATAAAATCGGAACTCATGATATATTGTTTACCACACATTTAAGGTTATGTGTGATAACCGAATGCTAATCGGTTTTGTCTAGGAGTCGCGTGCCCAAGGGACACATCCTCTCATGAGACACGTCTCTTAGAGGTGTGTCTCCCTCATATATAAGGTAGTTCCATCCTTGATATGCAAACATCGAAATATATAAATGTTTTGCAATCAGCACATTCAGCATCAGAAAATTAAATCTGGAAATTTAGAATCTTGACTTAGAATTCTTACACAGAATTTCAGACCTTAGTAATTCCTTAGATTTCTTAGGATCCTATTTGATAAAGATTTGATTACATTTACACTCATGAGGAATCTTTTCAACTTCATCTTTTTTCCTTCTCAAAGCATCTGAATAGATCTCAATGAGGTTGAGAACATGGTCACGATTTGAAAGAAGGTGTAAATAATTTGACTTTATTGTTCCCAAACTTTCTTTGATTTCCCGCAAGCTATCATGAGAAGACTCTGCTTCAATTCCATTTTGTCTTCTCTCCAATTGAATCATCCAAAGATGATTCTCAATTAGTTTGTGCATTTTATCATGATGAGATAACGCTGCCACAATCTCATCTCCGTTCACCTTTAACTGGTTCTCCAAGTTGTGCGGACTTTAGGTTTGCGAACAACCTTTTCTTTACTTGAGGAAGTATCAAATTGTTTTGGAAGTGACTGAGTTACACAACTATTTTCTTTGGTGATGTCATCCATACACATATCCTAATTTGGAATTAGGTCAGCACTAATTCCACCTGTAGAAACATCGTCAATGCCCTTATTAAGTGTCTCAACACAAGAGGGCTCAGGTTGTTCTATGATCTCATCATCCAACTCCGCTGCTCCACTGAATGATGGCCTATTTTGTTCAAGTAGTGAAGATGGAACTGGTAGGCCAAATGAGATTAACTCTTGTGCATTCAATTGTTTCCTAAACTTCTCAATTTTCTACTCAACCAATCTTTTTGTGGAATCATATGCGGTAGTTGAGACATGCTACTCTTTCCTCCAAATGACTAACAAATTTGATTGTAATTGTTTGCAAACATCCTCATCTTCATCAAGGATCGGGGACAAGATATTGAACATACTTGTCTTCACACTATCTGAATGACATTTCCTGATTCCAAAAATGAAGTAGTCAAACATCTGGAGTATCAAATCATTCCACCTGAAATCAATCAAGAGGTAACATAACCTAAACTTTGCCATAATCTCCAAGATTTTTACCCTCTGACCAAAGGTAGGGCTTTTAACATCATGTAACCCCTGAAAACTTTCCACCATCAGCTGAAGTATTACTTTCATGGTGTCGTTATCATAAGGTGCGTTAGGAGCTGAAATCCTTGCAACTTCACTAATGCAAGTGACAACTACAAGTCTAACTTCTTCATCCTGATGTTGCAAAAGTTCTAGCTTAACCAAAGAACGCACCAAAAGCTTCATAGCTTTACACATTGCTTGAGAAGGTGATTGACCAACCTTACACAGACAACTTTCTGCCTTCTCCAAAATGTTAAGAAGAGCTGCTTTAACCTGAGGTAAGAATTTCAGCTTCTCACCAACAAACTTCAATCTCTCTTGAAAACTCTTGCTGGCTTCCAGTTCTTTCGACCATTTTTCAATCCTTATCTGACTCTGCCTTGTTTCCTCCAACAAAGAATTCAACTACTCCCTGAGAGTAGCCATGATGCTCCAATGAATTTCTGATCTGAACTTATTGACAAAGACAAATATTAATTACCCAATCAGGCTGGCAGGATTCTTGGCTTTGATACCACTGTAAAAACCCTTGCAAGTTCTGGCCTTAATTTTCTGGTTTTGATGCTTAGGAATTTTGTCAAACAGTTGTCTTGCAAACTACTTTCAGCTGGTAAATGTTTTCTTGTTTTTTTTTTTTCCCTTTTGAGTGATGATATGATGCATGAAAGACTTAACCGAATATGCCAAATGACTGTAAATAAAAAGAGATATGCAAATGCAATATTTTTCCTGATTTTCAAGACAATATGATGACTGAAATGAAATGCAAATGTACAGCTACAGTTAGAGACATTTTGTCAAACACTTCATGTGCAAACTTCCCAACTCCACATTATATAGTATTGCAAATGAAAGACTCCCAAACTGATTACAAACTCTTTCCACTAACTCCTACAACTGATTGCCCTCCCAAGAGAGACGAATTACATCCAATGCTAATGACAATGCAACTGATTTGCAGCGATATAATGACTTCACATTTGCAGACTTATCTATCAAAATTACAATGGTGATGATGCTGTTTGACAGCGATTTCACTACTTACAGACCAGCAACCTAATGAAATGAAAATGCAATTACAATGTCAAGTTTTCCAATGAAAATAGAGAACCTGATTGCCAACTTGGAGAAGCAAAGACAATAATGAGAAACTTAGTCGAACTTCTTCAAATATCAACTCCCCATGATGTTAAATAGCTGCGCCATTAAAGCCTGATATAATGTGATTCCTCCCAGCAATATTCAAATATAAACAAGAGCTTTAAACTCAAAGTCAAACTGAAATCTGATAGAGATAGCTGCGCCTGGAATTGCCAATGAGAGAACTCCAAATCGAAATGATCAAGCTGTGACTTCAATGCTTATTATGCCATGATTTTCCCAGCAACATGTTCAATCTTCATGAATGAATTCACTCTAATGACTGAAAATAATCTCCAAACTGTCAAAATCGATTACCTTCAAGACTGAAATTGAACTTCAAAAATCTGCAATTGTCTTCTTCCAAAATCAAACTTCTTACCTCCACCAAAATTTGGTCTATGACCATTAAATTTTGATAAAATCGAACCAGCCGAAAATAACTTCCTCCATGTTGTACCCAAAATAATTTTTTGGCATTCTACTTAAATTGAGCTAAATCATGTAAAAATGCCATCAAAAGTTTGCTCTAGGTCAAACCAAACATAAGGTTTTTGTGGGTTTATGTCAAGGAACATATGGGTAAAATTCTAAAAAATTGAAAATTAGGGTTTAGTGCCCCTATTTTTTAGGGAAACCCCTAAAAATAGGACCTTCCCAGAAATGATTGAAAATTATTTTGATAGGATTAATCGACTTCACGATCACACTGGTCAAAGTTAGAATCATCAAAAACATGTTTTACTCTAGTGGGTCTATTCTTATTTCTCAAGAACAAAGTTAGGAGCTTCGCAGCCATTTATGGCAGATTGGCCAATACCAGGTGCTAAGACCTAAGTTTCAAAAACTTCAACGAAGAAGCCATTGCGGAAATGGTTTAAAAAGATGTTGTTTGATGAAGGATATTCTCAAAACGGAAAAGGCCAAAATTTGGCTAACTCTGGAAGGAAGATGCCTTGCTACCACGGAAGAAATGCAATCAACAAGACAAAAGAAGGCGCCCCTCTTGAAGAAAGGCACCCTTTTGTCTCAAAGGGCAAATGCAGTCATTAGATTCATCGAAAGCAGTCATCCTCTTCATGTTCATACTGGCTAATCAACGCATCGTTCAACAAGATCATCTGAATCAAAGATCACCGGCAAACGTCAACGAAGTATGGGGATGCTGCAAGAAAGGACATAAGGAAAATTAGTGAACTTCATAGAAAAAGCGCCCTTGCTGGCTAGGGGCACCCCTCATTTCAAGGCACCTGATGAAGTTATCAACAACTTCTTTATACAAGGCATTTTTCCAGCTCTCTTCCAGCTTCGCGATCAATCCAACAACACATTCATAGGACGTGTCAAAAGAGCCCCTCTTGAAGAAAGTTGGCCAGTCTTTTGAGAAAATAGATGCAGTCTATTTGCTCAGTGACCTCCAGGATGATCTTCTCCACTTTGATCGATCTCAACAACGAAATCATCAGTGACAACATTAGACAACTCGATCATCGGATGCTAGAGATTAAAGCACGGAGGATCCAAATGGTGAAGACAAAAAACAATCATGAAAAATTGACTAAGTCAAAGCTAAAAGCGCCCCTATTGGGGAAAGGCGCTCTTGAATATGGAGCCTCAAACTCAGTTTTCTGACTTGATGACTCCCAAGCATACCTCTTCAGGATTGCTCAATCTCAACAACAGATCCGTCAGCAGCTGCTCAAGATCAACTGAACGGTCGAGAGCAAAGATCAAACAGAGGCACTTCAACTTGACAAAATGATGAAAAATGCTCAAAACTCAAGAGGGACACCTAAAAGGTCAAAGATGAATTCGTTGACTTGAGCTGAGAAATTTTGGAGGCAGAAAGAGCCAAACACCCCACAATCAGTGGAAATCAGCTTTTTGAACTCCAAATCAGGCTAAATCAGGCATATGTCATGAGATGGCGCCCATACTTGATGGATTTAAACTTGAATCATTATATAATCAAGCTAGGCGTCTCTTTTTCATTATTTCTTTTGCTGGTTAAAGATCAAAACAACAATTTTCTCTCAAGGATGTCTTTTGAAGATCTGGCAAGGGTTTTGGACCGTTTTTCAATATTTTTCGAAGATCAGTGGCATAAGGAGATGTTTTCTCAAGGGTGGAATACAAAGGCATATTTTTACAAGGAGGCAGCTAATAACTTCCAATCCACCTCTTGTCTACTTCCTCTCTTCTGTCTTAAAATTCTTGCATGTCATAGAAAATAGTAGACTACCACAGATCTGGCCAACCGGGTATGATCAGCATAATTTTCCAGTGAAACACATCTCTTCAGATTTTCCAGAAACAACAAACTTGCTGCCCCTATTTTTAGGGATTTTTCTGGAAAAGTCTTGGAATAAAAAATCTAAGGAACTAGGTTTGTTTAGCATTGAAGCACAAACAAAACTCATGTGCCAAATTTTTCCTGGAAAAATACTTCTCGATGGATGCTATTTTAAAGGGTTTTCAGAAATTGTCAGAACAAGGTCGTGTGCACAGTCGATCTTTAAGTCTTTCAGAATGCAGTACTCCCAGGTACAATACAAGACCAAAACGGTCTTGTACCATGATTTCTTGAAAACAATTGACACGGACTTGCATCAGAAGAACCCAGAGGTCAATTTAGAAGATTTGGAGGGCATGAATCAAATCACACTACAAAACATAGAAGAGTTTGGATTCTTCCAAGCCGCATTGATCCCTATCACATTATAGAGTCTGGAGTTTGTAATTGCTTGCATTAAGCATTACAATCCAACCACAAGAAAAATCCGATCAGTGGATGGGAGGGTGATTTGCAGCTTGAAACCAAAGGACATTGAAAAATGTTTTGCTATTCCACCATGCCCGACCAACAAGGTCATATCTGTGAAGGAATGCGAAAAGGCATTCAAAGCTTCAAAGGACAGGTGTTTGTTGAAAATGGCAGAGCAATGGTTAAAGGTGAAAAAGGCTAGCTTGCCCAAATTGGTTGAATGAGGAGAATTTAGAGACGAGTATGCAGTGTTAATCACTCTGCTTAGCAGAATCACTGGACAAAAAGAGGGCAATCAGTTTCAGTCATGGATGTACTACATCATTATCAAGATTATCAGCAAAAGAGAACATTACGATTGGGCCACCTTGATCAATGACACACTCCACCACAGACTATCGGGTTTCTAGAGGCTCATAGGTTCCACATGTGTTCCTACCTGGTATACCTGATTGCCTTCCAAGGCAAGTTCAGGACACTAAACACTGTGGGGACCTTAGGTGTGCAAAAGGTCCAGGAATACTTTCTACGTCTTGAGTTTACTTAAACGGAATGACACTTCAAAAACATAAGTGACCTCTTCATCATGCACATCATACGAGATCTCGACCATAAGATGCACGTGCGTATATCACCAGCAGCCAAGGAGACAATGGTGGACTGGGCAAATTGGTTTATCCAATTCCCCACCTTCACCTACACATGCGTGTATGGTTACAATGGTCACCCCGCCATGATGCCACACTACCCTTCAAATAAGGTAGTGTTCAAGGAATTCCTAAGGTAGTCGGCCGAAGTTCACACTCACCTACGCCTGAAGAATAAATCAGTTGCAAACTTTCCCATTCAGATGGGACTCTATAGATGTAAAACAACGACAAATGCCAAATTGATGAGCCAAGAAATAGTGAGACTCAATCTCAAGTATCTCATTGAGAGAAGGTCATCATATGATCCAAGAGGCCTTTATGCAGCTCATCTTGAGCAACACTCATCACACGAATCTTCTATGGAAGATTACTGGGTCAATTGTGACGATGAGTTTGAGGTACGAAGAAGGAACTATACCCGATTTAAGCTCTCACAAATTTCTGACTTTATGTCAGAAAACATTGAGGGCTTATTTGATGACAAAGGGCAAGTCATTCTCCCCTCATTCTTCGTGGATCAAGTGGACTCACAGCCACTCGGAAGAGTGGATTGGTATGCAAAATAAAGCACATCTATAGAGGAGAGAAAAAGTAGAGTGGTCAGAAACAGTCGACTCTACCTGGACAGCAAGAGGACAAGGAAGGTAGTACTTCTCCGAACAAAGCCGCGACTAATTCAGTCTACACTACCTTCCACGTCTAGGAAGAAGCCCAGATGAAAGCAATGGAGCAATCCTCCCAAAGGGATGAGGATGTCAGGGCTTACATGGGAACAACACAGATGGCTGATGCAAATCAGCAAGAAGTACATGTCGAGACAGCCACCAATTTACTTGAGATAGTGGAGACTGCTGCAACCGAGCCAGAGCTAGTGATTGAGAATCACGGTCGAAACATAGCCCATGTTAGAAGCAGTTGCAGCATATACAGTGCCTGTGTTTGAGACAGAGCCGACTACTTCACCACCATCACAGTAGTCACAAGTCCCCATCGACTTGGACTCTCCACTGCGAGACATCACTATAGCGCAGTCTCATTCATCGAGCATTCAGGGGCCCAACATTCCTCCTTCCAGTGAGGCTAGTCGAGATTCTATCTGGCTTGAGAGTTTCCTTGGAAGGAAGAGGGAAAGGCCATCCTACTAGCTTCATTTCACAGAGTTCGATCATGTCCCTTAAGACATGCCGACAAAGAAATTGAAGAAGCAAGTACATGTAGGAAGGAATGCAGATAATGAGTTCAACTTAGAGACTTCTGACCCACCTGAGGATAGAAACATACGCGAGGTAGAGGTTGAGGACTTCACGCTATCAAAGGTAAACCTCGAAAAGACCACTCGTCAGGTGTAGGCAGACCTTCTCAGAATTGCCTCAATGAGCATCCAAGAGAGAATGGCTAAGGATGGCCAACACAAACCAGCCTTAAAGGTTGAAATCCAACAATTGAGGATGTACATTTCCAGCTTGATGCATGGCACTCCCAACTTCTCTACTTTACCACGAGAGTTGCTAGATCTCCCCCCAGAGCAAAACCATCATCAGTTGATCACATATGGCAAACACTTGAAAAATCAAGTGGAAGAATTTGTTGTCAGAGGACGGTGTGTACTGGCAGAAACATACCAGTTGAGAGATAGAGCACATGGACTCCGCTCAAAGATCCAGCAGTCCGAACTGAGGACAACAGAGAAAAGGCCTGGGGATGAAGTCACAGTTGCAAACTTGCAATTGGCATACCAATCAGTTACCACCGTAGAGAACAAGCAACATCTCTTTGCTTGGAAAGAACAGTTGGCATACAAGGTGAAAGCCTATGATGCCCATTCTGTGGAGCTGATTGACTATAGACATATTGTTGTAGGTATTATCAACTTCGCAAGAATGTTGGTAATATCCTTCCCTCACATAGAATATCAGCACGAGGGAGGAGAGTACATTGAGCTGGGAGCTGTGCAAAATCAATTCCGAGATGTCATCCATAGCACATTCCTCGATGATCCCTGTTGTGACCTTTTCACACATCACCCCATTCAAGATGGGGACCCCCTAATTTTTGCTACATTCTGGTCTTTTGGCTTTGGGTTCTCTCTCTCTCTCTGGTCTTTTGTCCTTCTGGGGATGTCCCATCATTTGACCTAGGTTGAAATGTTAGCTAAGTTTGTGAAATTAGGTTTTTTTTTTAATCCTTTAGGCTTGTTTGAGGTCAAATAAGGTTATCAAAGGTAAAGTCTGAGCGTAGTAGTACAATCAGAAGGCTCAAGGCAGGATCCCACTGAATTTTTGCTGAAATCAGACAACTTACTATTTTTAGGAAGTACCTAATGTGAGGCCTTTCCCTCAGAATTTCGGGATTCTGACTGTCTCAGCACATCCAGGTAACTTCAAGGCGCCTGCACATAAAATTTGAGTGGATTCTAACAACTTGTTATTTTTAGCAGTTCCGGCTTCAAGAGCCATTTTCAGGGTTTACACATATGCTTTTCAAATGCTTGTCGAGGAAATGTATCTGGGTTTTTCAACACGTTCGTGATGATATAACATGCAAATCAAGATGATGACTTTCAGCGGTTCAGCCATCAAGGCTATTTTTAGGGTTTGCATGCGAAGTTTTTCAGTGCATGTCAAGATATTCCTCATGGGTTTTACGAGAGCTTCGCAGTGATATGACATGCAAACAAGATGTATCATTTTTCAGGGACTTACTATTTTTAGCCAGTGCCCGCGTGTTGACCAGTTTTCTGGGTTTTTTTGGGTATTTTGAGATCCCATGGACAGTTTAACATGCAAACTCATCCGACATCAGGTTGATCACTTTACAGACACTTACTATAAATAGCAGGTTCACTCCAGCGGCTCCCCGACACTTCAGTTCAGCAAGAAGAACGACACACAACATAAATCAAGTCAAGCGGAAACAGTTCAGGGCACATGCAAGTCAAATTAGGGTTTCCACTGTTATGCCTAAAAATAGGGGGAATGAAATACAAAGTTGTCAAAACGAAGTACACCATCATAGTCAACATCTTTCAGGCTGCCTACTAGCAAAATTTGAACGAAATCTGAGCACTTACTATTTTTGGTAAGTCACTTCATGGCTATAAATAGCGTGTCTGTGCTAGAGGCAGGTGTGAACGAGACAGTTAAATCATCAAGATCGTATGGAGCAAATTCCAGGTCAAACGGAGCTGCAAGTGTCAATCAATTTTAGGGTTTGCTAAAAATAGCAAGATGGCTAAAATTAGCATACCAATATGGACAACGGGTATAAACAAGGTAGCAAGGTCATAAGAGGCATAGCCACGCCAGCTCCAGTTTCAGAATAGGTGAAGATGCATGGAAGAGAACACTCTTCCGAATTTGCTAAAAATAGGATGGCAAGAGGTAGCCGGGGCATTGAGAATTTTCAAGTTGAAGCTGAGAGGAGAGGCCATGAAATGCGCCCATGGCATGGCAAAGATGGAGTTGATAAATTTTCTAAGTCATGAGAAATTCCCTGAGACCCCCCTAAATGCGCCTAGGGAATGAGAGGGGGTTGATAAAATTGCTAAGTGTAAAAGTTCCCCCTCATAGGGTGAAATGCGCCCACAATTTCCTCTTGCCTACCCCAAATGTGCCCACCTCAAGATAAAAGGTATGAAGAAGTCGGCAAAATATTCTAAGTGAGGAAATTCCTTCACCACCCCTCAAATGCACCCTCAAGGGTTGAAAATGGAAGTAGCGTAGGCTAAATGCACCCAAGGCTTGAGGAAATTCCTTCTCCCTATGCTATTTGCACCCAAAAGTTCCTTGAGCATGGGTGAAATGCGCCCACAAGTGAGGAGGGCATGATAAAATATGCTAAGGCAAACAAACTCCTTCACACTAGGCTAAGTGTGTCCTCAAAGGTTGAAAGTGGAAGTAGCCTATAGCAAATGCGCTCAAGGGTTAAACAAATTCCTTCACACTAGGCAAAATGCGCCCTCAAGTTCCCTCATGACACATGAAATGCGCCCAAGATGTAGACAAGGGGGGCGTGGTTTTAAGGAATATTCCTAAGTGTTGGCGGATTTCCTTCACACATGCTCATATGTGCCCTTGGGTGGAAGCTCCCTATAGAAAATGTGCCCTTGTCTTTGAGGAGAATATGATAAAGGAAGTCTAGGCGTGGAAAGGTAAAGAGGGTAAAATGGAAGCTCATACCCTCAAATGTGCCCCTCATGGGTAAGTTAAATAAATTTAAAAAATTTCTAAGGCATTATAAGGAGAAATTAGGAAATACGCCTAAAGAAGAGGTAATGTTGAAATTTCCAAAGGCAAGATGAAATGCGCCCAGAGACAGAAAGGAAATTCTTCAGGAAAATCAAGGAAAATGCCAAGGCAAGGAAAATAAAGATTGCAGGTGTGGAATGCGTCCAGAACAAAATGAGCAGACCTTAGCAAAGTTTATTATTTTTTTTCAAAAAAATAAAAATAACGTACCCCTTTGTCCGAGTACACATGAAAACAATGAGTTTTGAAGGGAATTTTCTTCTGGGTATTGGACATTTCCAACTAGGAGATGATTTAAACTTACTCCACGCCTCGCTCGTATCGTTTTGGTGGATATTTTTGCCTGGTGCCTGTTTTGATGAATTTCCTAAGGCGAAATTAAAATTTCTCTAAGGCAAATGAGAAGAATGTTCTTACAAAAATGTTTTAGCTTGAGAACTGAACTGGATAACTTGAATAATTTTGCCAACTCAAACGTGAAATCAAATGATTTAGCCAATTGAAATAAAATTGTTCACGGAGGATAATGGATTTAATATTTTAAAATACAAACGTGATGAAGCAGGCCTGTGCAGGGGTGATGAATTTTCAAAATTCTAGAAGTCAAATATTCCGATGCTCCAAGTGACAAGTGTTGCGAATGGCAGAGGGAAAATGGAAATTCGAAAGTTTGCTAAGTTTAGCCTTTTCCAGAAATCAACTTGGCTATAAGAATTCAAGTTCTTTTATTCTCTTCATCAGTTGTTGAATGCAAATTTGAGTCTGCAAGTGAGGAAGTTCGAACTTGTGAAGAGAGTGCTAGTAAAGTGGGTTAGGTTGAGAGAAAAATATTTCTAAGTTGCTGAAGTTCGAACTTGTGAAGAAAATTGAGTTGCTAGATGCAAGGTATTCTCAAAGGCTGAAAGTACGAATTTGAGAAAGGAATACTTGAGTTGCTGAAAGTTCGAGGAAAGTGAGTTGCTGAAAGTGCTGGATGTGAGTGGCTGCAAGTAGGAGAAGTTTTAAATTGCTGAAAGGTGCGAACTTGAGTTGAAAGGGTTGAGTTACTAAAAGTGCGAATTCAAAAGTTGAAACTTCTCAAGTTGCTGAGAAGTACAAATTTGAGAAAGAGGAGTTTAAATTGCTGAATGCTGAGAAGTTCTAAGTTGATAAAAAAATACGAAGTTGCAAAGAAGAATTTCTTAGAGTGCTGAAGTTCGAACTTGTGAAAGTGAGTTGCTGAAAGTGCAAGTTTAAAGAGTGAAGTGCGAATTTAAGAGAAGTTTCAAGTTGCTGAAAGAGAATTGCTGCAAACAAATATTTCCAAGTGTTGGACATTGTGTTGCTGCAAGTAGGAAACTTTGAAGTGTTGAAGTGATAAAGGCGTTGAGGTTTGCAGCTGAAAATGTCAAAGTGTTGCAGCCTTTTCATTTTTCAAAAATCTGCTGGCACCCTCAAAATGCTATTGCTTTTCTAAAAATTGTTTTCTAATGACTCTCTTGTATTTTTGCAGAATGGCTGAAACAAGTAGAAGAGCTGCAAGAAGAGGAAATCATGCTGAGTCCAGCAGAGCAAGCACATCAAGATAGGCAGTGATAAAGAAGTTGAGAAAATCCTTCTTGCCGGAATCAAAGTTTTCTTCAAAATTGGGCAAGTTGAGTGACACAAACCTTGGCTCATTCAACTTGGAGACTTTCAAAAGGCGGATAATGGGAACTGGAGGTCATCATCCATCAGTCACTTCGCACAACATTGTCAGAAGTGGACTTTATGCAGTTGTTGGTTTTCCACCAGCAATCCGGTGCCC
Organism: Sequoiadendron giganteum; assembly: GCA_007115665.2. Classification (NCBI taxonomy): domain Eukaryota; kingdom Viridiplantae; phylum Streptophyta; class Pinopsida; order Cupressales; family Cupressaceae; genus Sequoiadendron; species Sequoiadendron giganteum. Next base: position 187,880,312 of record CM021102.1, on the reverse strand, counting down.
AAAGCTGATCATGGAATGTGCCAATTATTACAACACGGAGTAGAGGACTATCATTTCACCGGATGGCAAGCTGTTGGCCAATCTAACGCCGGAGGCAATTGGAGAGGCATTTGGAATCCCAACTCATGAAAGGATGATTTACAAAACAAGGGAGAGAGCTGAAAGAATGTATTCATCCACGTTTGACCGATGTGTTGACTTGATAAATTCCAGGTGGATGAACAAGCCCAAGCCAACTCGCACGAAGCTGCCTAAGCAAATAATTTCAGAGGATTTGATGCAAGAATTTTGCGACTTGATAATGATGCTGAGCAGAGTTGGAGGATGCCCCCAAGTGTTCATCTTTGAACCTTGGATGTTTTATTATATCAACCTCATGCTGGAGGGAAAAGAGCATGTGGACTGGGCATTGATGATCAGTGATAATTTACACGAGCAACTTTGGAGTCTAAGGAGGACAAAAACATTCTACATGAGCTCTTACACCGTCTACATGCTGGCCCGAATGATGAAGTATAGAGGGATTTCGTATAAGGAACCAATTTGGTGCGGCTCTCAGCAGTTTAAAATACATGAGGCTTGTTCGCAGTTGACAAGTACCTCCAACTACAAGAGGGTCAATGATGCCTTCACGATGCACATAACGAGGACCTTGCAGCAAAGGACTCATCATAGAATATCTAGAGAGGCACAGGAGTTGATTGAAAGGTTCAGATGTTGGTTTATCCAGTTTCCGAAGTTTACCTACATCAGGTTGCAAGGACTCTCCTCCTACCCATACAGATTGCCCCGGTATCCCACAAACAGGATTGTGATGCTGGAAATATCTAGGCAACTTATTGCCTACGATAAGATTCAAAAGAAGAAGAAGAAGGGAGGACTTGGATTCCCTATCACCATAGGGAATTCTGATGAAATTTTTCCATCGCTACAAGCAGCTAGGGAGGCAAAGAATGAACTCCAGTTCTTCCACCTTTCCTACCATACCAGCAGACAGCACTATGATCCCCACAGGAATATCAGATGGATATTGTCCAAGGAGTTCAGGCATAAGACACAGATTGAGGACTTTTGGGCAAGTGCAGTGGATGAGGTCGAGGTTAGGAGGAGGATGTTTTCACGGATATCGTTGGGGATGATTAGGGAATGCGAGATTGTCCCAGTGCCAGATCAGATTGAAGAGGATATAAATGTAGTACAAGCTGATTATGAAACAGTGACGGATACACCACTCCCACTCCCAGATTGGTCAGAACCAGAGATCATAGACTTGGATACACTTTGCATCCCAGTCTTGACGTTCACACGGAGTTGGGTGGAGAAGCGTGTAAGCCGACTTAAAAGTAGATCAATCCCCCTTACTTACAATCTGATGGGAGGTCACAGATCACCAACTGCTAGGCAGGGAAGGTAGGTTGCTCAGGCTCCAGAGCCACGAGGAAAGGAGCCAGTCCAGCCAGAACCTCAAAGAATTGAAGAGTCCATGCATACACCATCACATGCACATTCTCCGAGTATGCAAGAAGTGTCACTGTTTGCTGATCAAAGAGAAAGATTGAATGCAAGACAGGCAATGCAAGTGGCAAGTCAGCCACCGCGTAGAGAATAGGTGGGCCAGAGCATCAATATGCCTAGAGAGGAAAATCAGCAAGAGACAGAGGAAGGAACGACCACTGATACTCAATTTCAGCATGAGATTGAGGCAACTCTTGAGGATGATGCTACTTCGGATCAGGATGCCCAGAGCTCAGGAGATACTGAGCCTATAGAGGATGATGAGTTTCGTCAGCACGAGGGCGTAGAAGAAGTTCATGAGGTGGAGGCCGAAGTTGAGCAGCCCTTCGTTATTTCAGACTTATGGGAGGAGGTGCCAGAATGGCTAAGGGATAGGATGAGACATGATCCTGTTGATGAGACTGATCCAGCTGCTGAGATGGAAGAATTGTTGAGTAGGATCAGTGCACCTCCAACAAAGAAGAAGGCCAGAAAGTTCTCCAAAATTTCAACAGATGAGGATGGCTCTCGGACATTGCACGTAGTTGTGCCTATTATAGAATGTGATCGAGATAAGGCTGTTCTAGAGAATTATGTGATTACGACAATGGAACTTGGCCGCCCTATGGGAGCACAAGTGGTTGAGGAGTGCGACAATTCATATCATGCACTCAAGGACAGATTGTTCCATATCGAGGGAAAATACAAAAGATTGAAGGTAGAACACAAAACACTAATTGGCTATGTACAACACTTGTCTCGTCCTTGTGGGCAAGAAAATCTGGCAATCAAGCTCCCAGTCGAATTTCCTAGAGAGTCAATCAGTGGCTTAGAAGATTTGAAAAGAATGGCACAAGAGGCAGACAAATGGGTTGCCAATGTTCGTGTTGAGACAGAAAAGTTTATGGAGGATCTTGCACATGCCTATCGACAAGCCTCCGACATTATGGCAAGAATGGATGCAGTTAACCATGCTTGGGGTGAGGCTCGTATCTATCAAACGAGAGTTGTTCTTCGCTTAGGAGCTTTGATGCACACACCTCTACAGGCTTTGGTTGAGGGAGGTGTGGTTCAAGAAGGTGATAGGTATGACTTCGTCGACTGGTACTCTTCAGTAGTCATGGGCGGAGGATTCTACGATGCATCATAGGCAGATTCGGTCAGGGTCAGAAAGGCCATGACAAATATTCTTGATGGAGTCCTCAATACACTAGGGGCTATCTTTGCCAGGAGGCTAACTTCTGAGGAGGTAACTGCAAATGGTTTGAGGAATAGATTGGCACCATTATTTTTTGAGGTGAAGGCCTTTGTCTAGGATGATTTCGAGAACACCTCCACCTTCTCCAGTATTATCCAGAATACCCAGGATGCTCTTGTTGCTTGGAAGAAATCTTGTGCCCGGCATGGGCAAACAGTTATAGTGTTTGAGTTTCAGTTGGATCATATCCCTCCCATTTCAGATCAGGAAGTTGAGGCTGTGTTGACCAGGTTCATCGAGTTTGTAGCTAGGGAAAAAGAGAAAGAAAACGCCCTTCTGGACAATGATCTTCTGGAAGAGGATGATGTGCATTGATTGCAGATAGTGGCTCTTGCAAAGGAGTGGAGAATCTTCGGTGCATTCATTTCCCCACTCCTCCCAGTGGCGGTTTTTAGGGCAGAAACCCTAATTAGGGCATATGTGGCTCAATCTGAGCCCTCCATTGTATTTGAATCTTAGCTGTCGACTGGACTGGGCTTGATATAAAAGGGGTATCCCCCCTCATTTCTAAAAAATATTAGAATTAGAGTTAGATAAAAATCAGAGATAGAGTTGAGCTAGAGAATAGAGAGTATATAGCATTTAGTTAGAAGTTAGCTTAGTTGAAAAGGAAAGAAAAGCTTTCCCTTTGAAAGTTTTTGTAAAAGGTTGTTGTGGAAAACTCTCATAATATAAAGAACTTCATTGATTAGTGATTCTCTCTTTCGTTGTGAGTGGTTGACAAGGCTTTTTCGGCTTTCTGATTCAAGTAGATAGAGTAAAGTAGATTTTATTCTATGCAAATAGTTGTTAGTTGTGGAACGTGGCGTTTGGTTTGAGCAAAGTCTTCTTTCATCCATACCACTAGTGGGCTCGCTGACGATGAGTTCGCCTGCGTGGTCAACTGGAGTATTGGCACTTAACTTTGATTGTGATTCATGTGTCCATATGCATCGTTGTGATGGTATGTACATGTTGTATCACAATTTGAACATCTTTCTCATCCTTTGAAGATTGCATCGATTTTGTGGAAGTTGTCCGAAGGGAGGCAAAGCAGAGTTTGGTTTGAAGATTGTTGAAGTTGATCCTCACATTCCACCCTTTAGAAATAGATTATAGAATCCCTACCCTTATTCCTTTTAAATTCAACATTTTCCCGGTTAATCTAGAAATCAGAGCATCATCGTCAAATCATTCGTGTCTTAATTGCTTCAGAAGTTGAACAAATTATGTAAGTCCCCTTGGAATACCCATCATATTCACATCAAACCAACTGAGCCTATTCGCTACATAAGGAACCTTGGAGTTGAACACATGATCTTTCATGCAATCTTAGCATGCAAAATACTTTGATCAAGAGAGGATAGGGTGACCGTTGGAAACTTTATTCTGTGTTGGTGCAGTCATAAAACACTTGTCAACAATCCTGATGGTTGCAAGCTGACCAAAGTTGCAACCATGTCTACCAAGTTGGATGACGTAGGTGCCAAGTGCATAGACTATCAACAGCAGCTTGTGATAGGTGAAGAAATGCTAAGATGCCACACCATCATCTTGCAGAGCATTGATTGCCCAGAGGCTAAAGAGGTCAACAATTGGATAGAGGCACTGTTGACCAATGGTGATGAGGTGTAAAGCACCCCAAGAAGGACTTCCTACCCTCCAGAAAAGCATTAATTATGATTGGAGTTAACTTGATGCCCCTTTCCAAGTTAACTCCAGATCCCACAGATCATGCATGTCAGATCCCACTAATTAAGGATGTCTAAATTGACTTCCACGATTTGTGGATCTCAAATCTCCACTAAATGTGGATGTCTATTTTGGAGGCACATTTGTAATTTAAGTTCACTTATAGTTAGGTTTCAATCAACTGAGGTAGACTTCCAGTTTGACTTTTGTTTAGTTTCAGTTAATTGAAATAGATTTCTAGTTAACTGTTTGCTCACCTAATTTTAGACATAGGAATAATTCTTGTTGATTGGCAAGAACTGATTGTTAACTCAAGGAGAAATAGGGTTGCCTACTCCTTTGAGTTTCTATAAATAAGAACCTTGGGCTCATTATTTGTCAACCTTTATTTGCTACGCAAAATTGTTGCACCATTGTTGCCAAAAGCTTGCAAAGTTGTATTTGTTCACTCTTGGCTGAGAGTTAATTGGTTGATCGCAATTGTGCATGATTTCATGCCTTTGTTGTCCCAACCTTTGTAATTCATTGGAAAAGCTTGAAGAAGAAAATCAGATGCCGCATGCTTGTTTGATCTAAATATTTGAGTTGTTTCAACGTCTTGATTTCAATAGCTTATTGTTTCAATCTCCTCCTTGGGCAGGGGTTCCTCCTCGGATATTTTGTCATCGATAGCTATCGTTTGATGTTGTTTAAAGATCCAGATCTCAGCCTATACTTCGAACAGGGGTTCTTCCTCCTTAGCAATCCTGATATCCATATCTTCGTACCTTGTTGTTTCTAGTACGTTGTTTCCCAGCCTATACCTTGGATAAGGGTTCCTCCTCCTTGGCAAGTCTCAGATCCAACCTATCGTAAAGAGTGTTTACTTAAATAAAACCTTATCCTAGAGTATATCCGAGAGTTCAAAGCCTCGGCCATATTCTAAGAAGACGACGGATTCAAGTGATCTAACCCATCCATTTCAGCTCCTATGCCCTCATGCTCTGTTAATCTTGAGGAGATGGGATAGTTTAGAAGCTAGTTAGTCATAGTTAAGATCTGCAGAAACCAAAGAAAAACTTAGCTACAGCACATCATGTTTATGCACCCTTGTGTCCTGCCGTTGAGTTAAAAAGATAGGAACCTTAGTACCCTTTTTTACGTAGAATATCAACAAAGAGAGTTCTTCCTCTCTATAATTTGAAGAGCAGTACTATAACACTTGCAATAGCTATCTGTTTCAAATAAGCACTCCAAAGGTGCTAATTGAAACGGAAACACTCCGCAATGAAATAATGATTGTAACAATACATGAGCTGCTACAATTCTTCAATGCAATAATAAGCTAGCTATTGCATCGATCCAAACCCTTATTCAAAAGTGCAATTATACATTAGCTATTGCACCAATTCAACTCTTGCAATGAAGCACATGTAGAAACCCTGGATGGATTTCTCCACAATCTCCAGGTAGGATTGATCTTTCACAACCGAACCTAGTATCCTAGCGTCTTCAAACCCTCGGACAAGTAAGCATTCAAGCTTGTACCAATCTAGTATAAGAAGTATAATCCAAGACATGCTCAAATGCCAAACCCCCAACTCCTTATTAAGATTTCTCAATGACTTCCAAGAAGCTTCTAGAAATATTATTATTTTATTCCCCAAAGTGATTTTATGACTAATTATTTTATTTGTCACTTTATTAAATTAATTAAATATAAAGCTATTTTATGATTTTAATTTATTGAGATAACTTTACAAATAATTAATTTAATTATTATTCCCTTATTTCTCTTTTTAGCCTTCAGGAATAAATAAAGGCTAAACGATCTCCAGGGTGGCTACTAAGAAGGGGCCATTACAAATATTATAATTATTAATGATAATCATTTAATATTTATAATTGTATATTCGATAATTATATTATCATTTTATGTTTGTGTTTTATATTATTTTTTATATTTTATATTTGACTATTATAATTATAATGTTATCGGTGATAATTATAATATAATGATATTTTAAATTGTATTTCTTTAGTTTTATATTTTTGATATTGATTTAGTTGTCCAAGACTTTGTATTTTGGTGTTACGATTTTGGGAACATGACATTGTAATACTCTCGCTATCACTGGAACCACTCCTATGAATACCCAAAACCCCTTAAATAGTTTCACCTTCTAGTACCTACATTGGTTCCCATTGGGTTGCTCCTCCGGTATACTGCACGTTCTTTTTACTCATAAAAATTTATTTCCAACACAAGATGGCAGGAAAAATGTGCTCGAATACCACTGAAATATCCCACCCCTGATAGGATATTTACTTTATGAATTTTGCTTGTCTGTTTTTTTTGTTTTTTGGTTTTATAGTTTTCTGTGTTTTTGTTAGGAATGCAGGAAATACATATAATGGCAAAATAAAGAAATACTTAAGCAAATATATTAATCTATTTAAATAGAGGCAATTATTCATTAGTGTTGAATTAAAGTAGCTTCGGTCAAATATAAATGATGATTGAATTTATTCAACATCATCATTTATATATAATCGAAATCCACATCCCAAGTATATTATCTGCAATCAAGAGTTATTACTTGCAGATTATCGACTTTACATGTCCTCCAATATGTAATGTAAGGTACCTAGATTGTGATGGGAAGCAGTCACGAGTCTCTTTCCACCCAAGGGTTCCCTTATTGCTGTTAGGCACCTGCCACATTATGTGTAACATAACCATGCCCCAATGTGTTAGCTATAATGTCTAGCATCCATAAGTTAAACAAAACAACATGCAAAGAATCATATTTCATTAGAGAACACTCAACCCATCAAGAGAGGAGAGTCCCTAAGGGGCCAGCGGTCTACCACCTCTTATTACCCAACCATTATCTTAGGCCAACGGGGTAATAGCTATATGTGGAATCCCCCATCCCTCCAGGACCCAACCCTTGCCTTGGGCCAACGGGGCAGTATGCCCAACCCAAGTTTAAGGGCCAACGAGGTGGAAGCCTAGATGGGGTTTACAGACAACCCACTTAGGTGATAACTGGCCTCTCCTGGCAGGTAAATAATCAGTTTGAATACAGTGGGTAAAGCATGGAAATTCAGATATTGTTAGATTATTCTTACTTAGCGTATATTGTGTTTATTCAAATAGATTTTAAATGGAACACGATTACTTTTGTTCGTAAAAAAAGAATAGGAGAGAAGAAATGCATTGCTTAAACATAAATACTCAATTCCCATATTACTTTAGATTCCTCTCCTATTGATAAATATATTCCCTTTGTTTGACTGGGTGTTCATATGGTTTAGGGGAGTTACATAGGCTTTCAGAGGGTCTATGTATGACCACTGTTCCGAGCTTGATGATGACCAAGTCACTCGGGTTACAAGTTCAGACCATACAGTTTAGGAGAGTAGACTTATATTTAAGTGGTCTATGTTCAATTACTGTTCCCGAGCCTAATATTGACTAGATCGATCAATGACTAGCCGTGGGTTACACAGTCAGAGGTTCCAATACAGTTTCACCCAGTTGCACTAAGAATATGCCCAGTCATGAGTTTAGCTTGGGACCGTTTGATTCAAGATGGTAGTCAGGGATTTGGCTCAATGTTCAAGCGTGTGAAGTCCCGTGTTTACATTTATTTTATTCAAGAAATGAAAACTACACATTAATGCTAAGTGTCCTCACACCTGTTTTATGTCTACAGATCCGTGTCTCCTTCTTCTGCCGTCGTCCCTTCCTTACCCCCTCATGACCTTGCTGGTCTCTTCATTTCCATGTTCACGAGGGAGGTGTCTTTCCTGGCCGGGCGCATCTCCTAGGTGAAATGTTTTGATGAAGAATGGCTATTCACGCCATGGACGGCTTCTTCGGGAACTTGTTTGAGTTGTTCATATTGCTTTAAGCTAAATTTTGATAATAGTCGGGAGTTTCGATTTATTATTCCCCTCCTTATTGATATATGTAGAAAAATATTTATTGTTTCTTTTATGACGGGATAGATTACCAAACTTTTATTATGATATTTAAATTATTAAGTTTAGGTTTTATAATTATAATATTTAGATTGAGATCACTTGTATTCATTTTTTTGTTTGTATTTAATATTATATTATGCTTTATATTAATAGACAATCTACACTTCTCCTTATGTAATTGATTTTATCATTTTATATGTGAGTATGTATTATACTATAGTGGTTAAAAATCAATATAATAATATATTTAAATTCATAATCGTTTTAATATTTATATTTTTGGGTATTACGGTATTTATAATATAATAATTATAATTATAATATTGTCTTCCGACAATTATAATTATAATGGTATAAAAAATTTGTTAGTATTTTCAAGTATGTCTTTGTTACCTAATGTCCAATTTCAGGGACATGACCCAATAAAACCCGATCAAGCATCATCATCGGCGATCACTTCCAGATTTGTTATCATTATTTATTTGTGCAAAGATCGAACTTAGCAAGCATGTACGCTTACTAAGTAACTAACCCCGATTGGTAATCGGATGGTTAGACGAATTAGCACAAGTCATGGGACATGTCCGCTCATGGGGCGTGTCTCCCACTAGATACTTAATGATGGATCCGATCCTCAATTGAGACATCAAAATAATTAATGTTCTGCTCTTGAGAATCGAATACCAGAAGAGAAAACTCATACTTGAAGATTTATGATCGATACTTCAAAGAATAAAATCTGACATCAACTTTCTAAATATCAAGTTTAATATTCAATATATAATCTGATCAATTTAGTCTATATTTAACAATTAGCAAAATATATCTAAATCAGTTTAAATAAATAAGGATTATTTAATCAATTGGATGAGATGTTTTAGTGTAATGTTACTACCCCAAAACAATGACAACATGCTAGACAACATCGTTCAAACAGACCACCTTACATCACAACAAGAATTTTTATTATTGAGTACTTGAGGCAATTGGACTAGATCAATTAGGTAGGAAGAAATAAGAAGGCATTAGAAGCAAAGCTAGATAAAAAATTGCTCAAACACCTCAAAATAGACAATGAAGAGAGCAATTGACCATATGACCCCAAAGGGACTTTTCTAGACTCTTAAAAAATCAAATCTTCTTGAAGTTTGAACATCATGCAGCCCCCACATATGGAAGTCCATAGGAATCCTCTTGAGATGCCAATTGATAAACCAAAAAAAAGATCCTGTAGGTTCTTCAAATTAAATGTGTGTGCAACAAGAAACCATTCCTTCCATGTATATAACAACAAACCCATTACTACCTAGGAAGCCTTTTATACAAAAAATTATGCTTTAATAAAATGAAGCTGCACAAGCTCAAACCGAACAGGAAAAACATACTCTTAAAATTAAACTGTTCCAAGGACAAAATCAAAGCTTGGTAGAAGTTTGGAGTTGAGTTTGAGTTGTGGGACTATAGCTATGACCAGGTGAGTTTGGACAACCAATTGACACTATGGGGGATAAAAAACACCACTAGGAAGGCACCTCTGGGTCTTCTGTGTTGAGGATGCTTCTGCTTCCAACATTCCAAGACCTTACACAGCCTTGAAGGAGAAGATGCAGAAAGAGAAGGAAAAATATGGCTTTAGGGTGGCTCTGGTTTGAAAAATGGGCTATGAAGGAGGGCTCAGGAGGGCAAACCAGGGGGCTGACGTCACATTTAATCTCCAAGCTAATGAAGAGAAACTGAAGAATATGTAAAAGTACTTGGCAAAATCATTAAAGAAAAAATAAATAACTTTGTTTGAGGACTGAAACTTTGTTTTAATGCTTATTCTGTATTGTAAGAAGCAGAAATCATGAAAAAATCACAACTAATTGTATAAATTGTGAATCACTGGGTTTTATGATTTTTTCCCATTAAAATTTGTGGTTTTTAAAATAAACTATAGTCAACGTTCTTTTACTGATTTTTTCTGACATAATTGCGATAAAATCGGCATGATTGCATTTAGTTGTGGTTTTTTTATTTTGTTTTGATTTTGACTTCAGCTGCAATTTTTTGTCGGCCTAGGATTTTTAATACCAAGTGTGTGATTAGGGAGATGCCATGTTCTGGGTGTAGTTTGAATCTGTTCGATCTCAGGGAATGAATGGTTTACTGGGTTGATGTTGCCCATATGAAGTTGCTGGTTCAAGATTATTATAGAGTACCTACATCCTTTAGAATTTGTGAAAATGCAGCACCCTATTTCAAGTCCCCAATCCCATATCTTCATTAGCAACTGTTGCAATTGATAATGTAGGGGAGAGGGGCCAATAGTTGCACGGGATCACTTTGCAAGCATGTAGCGATTACATGGAATTTCGCCAAACCTTTATTTTAAGAAACAACGATGGTCTCTTATCTATCTAAAACTAAGGTTTGGAGCTGTGACCCATCACACAACTCCACACATCAGCACGTCTAGTGAGAAGTGTCCTTAAAATGAGTTTTTAAAGATTAGACCAAAACTTAATCATAGAACCCCTAGTAGTTGAAGAAACAAAATATCATTTTCTGTTAAAACAATATCCTATTCTTATTTTAAATATAACTTATATACTACTTAAATGATTTGAATACCTTTTGGTAACCTAATCTAGTTATCTCGGACCTTTATATCCAACACAAAGGACCCAATAGTTGAACACAAAAAATCTATTTATTGTTAAAAAAACAACACAATATTATTTAAAATACAACTTATATTCAAAAACTTTGAATGATCATAAAACATTTTGACAACCTTTCACTCTTTATCATAAAATACAGGGTATTTATCATGCTCAACTTTTATATTTGTGATATGAGATATATATAATATGAAGTACTTCAATGCATATACATTGCTACCCCTATAGTTGTACACATAAGAATAGTATTTTTTCACATAATTACAATACTTATTCAGATGGGCACCTTATTTTATAAATGGCACACTTATATTGGATAGTTATGATATTTTATATGAAGGAAAAAAAGTACTTATTTCTCTTGTTAATGAATGTATTTATGATTTTTTGTGGCATTTATAAGTTCTTATGTGTTCATATAAGGGTCCATCTTGACCAACATTCAGTCATTTGTTACTCTACATATAGATTAATTATTAATAATATATAGTATAAATGTGTTGCAAGACTAAATCCCATAATCACAAGTACTGTACCAACAATAGAACTGCACCTAACTATTGGCCCTCCTCCCCCATTTCTATTTTATTTAAGTTTGGATGTTTCCTTTTCTTTTTCAAATGACATTTTTTAATCTTTATTTATTTATTAATTATATAATAATATATGCTCCCTAGGGACATGACCCCTATCCAAAATGACCTTGCCTCCTATAAGGAACATTTCAAGGACACAAGGATTAGTAGAAAATGTACCCACCCCATCCCCTTGTCAAAATTTTGGAAACATCCCTAGGATGTCAAAAAAATTGCAAGGTATGTTAGGGGATGGCCAAGGGATGTCTAGACATTTGTAGTGTTCCACCACTCTACTGATTTTTCTTTCACTATGTTTCGTAGGTCTGATTTTGTTTTGGTTTAATTTCTCTTTTTGTGCTTCTAAGTTTGTTTGCCAATAATGCCAAAATGGTACTAAAGAGCATATGCATAAAGTTGGAAACTTCTAATGAACTAATCTACTGAAAATAACTCAAAGTAATTACTCAATTTAAGAGCCAAAGATTTTTTCTTCATTACATAATAGATCACATAAAATAGATGGCTTACATCAGATTTTAAAAGATACATCTTATGCCATGATTTTTACTTACAGCCATACAAGCATTGTGAATAGTGACTTGCTACAGTACCCGCCCCTAAAGAAATGCACACAACTCTTGGAAGACGAACTTCTCCCAACCAAATCCAACATGTGAGGTCTTCTAGGACAAGGGCGCCCCCTTTAGGAAAGATAGCAGCCACCAAGGAGAGGCGTCTCTTTCTCTTTTGCTGATTGAAACCCTCATTAAAAGGCGGTTGGCTGTAGCTCTTCAAAAACAGCCCCAAAACTCCACAAAAGCGAACAGCTCCTGTGCAAATGTGAATGGAGTCTATGGCAATCCAAACCCCCTTGATAATGGCTCAAATAAACTCCAAACAGAAACTTGTGTCTCCAAAATGAAGCCACCAAAAACTGACCAGCAACCTTAAGGTGGTGTTTCACACCCTCAAGCAGCTCGAATATGAAGAACAAAGCCCCACCAGGCTTACCCACTGTAAGAAATCAGGAAACCCTAGCCTCCTTCTTCCTCCAAAGCAACACTCCCAAGTTTCATCAAGTTAAAATCATCCATGCATGAAGAGGGTCGAACTTTTCCTTCTATTTATAAGTTTTTGCATTAAAAAACACTATTCATAAAAGTGAGCACTATTCACTTAAGTTATAACATTTTTTCATTTTAGGAATGAATAGTAATTGAAAAATATAAAGTGACTCCTTCATTTTAAAGACACATGGTCCCAAGGCCAAGGATGGTGAAAATAAAGGTGAGCATCATTAATTTAAGCACAAGTATCATGCCAAACACAATAATTCACCCTGTCACCATACTCCGGAGATCCACACTGCAAATTGACGACCAGGTGCCCATCCAAGAAACCCTCTATCCAGAACTATTAGCCTACGAGGGTCAAGAAAATAGGCTAATCCCCAACTCTGATGCTCGTGAAAAAGGGAACATTACAACATTCCCCATTTGTCTCAAGGACAGCCAACCATCCCCTAACGTACCCAAGCACATTTTAGTTACTTTAAAAAAGAACTTAGAAATTTTCAATGCCTATTTGGTTTATGACATGCCCATCCAAGATGTAGAAAAAAATTATGAAAGTGGTGTGTGCCATAGTCTATGTGGTTTTGAAGGTTTTCATTTGGGCTAGCCCTCAACCCTGTTGAGGGCACTACTCCTAGACCCTAGCAAGGGTGTTGCCCCCAAACCCTCACCAAACTATAAGTTTGAGAAAGTAATAGACCAATCATTGATCATGATCACAAAATTTACTAAATACATATCCTCTATTGTAGACCTCGGCACCTTCACAATCCAAATCATAGTCAAGGATTATTTTGTTTCATACATTGGACAATTTATTTAGTATACAATGACCACCGTAAACAAAGTTGGCTTGCTACAATCATTATATTGTTCAATATGAGTTAATTCATTATTAGTAGGAAACGCCACTTTCATAATGCAAAAATGCATCATGCCCTACACAAACAACTCATAAAACAATCTCATCTATTAGTATCCTAGTTGAGGTCAAACTGGAACATAACCAGTTATCTCTTTACTTAACCATTTATCTTTGTTAATGAGTTTGACAACAAACATGCAATCTTCAAGGCTTTAAGAAAACTTCAATAATAAATCCCTCACCTAAATATACACACTAGTCAAGCATGTCTTTATTAAATCATGCCCATATATATATAGAACACAATTCCTATTCAATTACCCATGCTTACAAAGGTTCTATAATGTCTATGATGAATGCCTAATCAATGTTACATATGAATATTTGAAATTTTCTTATATTTTAAAATTTTCCCCATTTTCTAATAGCTATCCTTGGTCATGCCCTCAAAAATGACCTTAAGAAAAACCCATCCTAGAAAAGCATCCCCCCATCCCTTGATGTCCTCGTCTCAAAAACTTGGGGGATCATAGATAATTATTAATTTTATTTATTATATAATTATGAATTTTAGTATATAATTAATTATTTATTTAATAAATTTAATCCCATTTAGTATTAATAAAATTATAAAATTTAGGTATAAAATAATTTAAAAATTAATATAATAATATATTTTTTAGTTTGTATTTATTCTATTTCAATGTTTTAGTATATTAAATTATATTTTGTGTTGGGGAAGGGAGCAGGGGGGGCGGGGGTCGCGCGGAAGGAGGAGGGGAGGGGAGGCGAGGGGAGCGGGAGAGGTTCAAAGGTTTTAAGTTGGACTTGGTGGTGGGGACTCCACCTCTCGATCCTGCCCTATATTGTGACAAGGTGTGTGGAAGAGGCACTGCCTCTCAACCTCGATAGGGTTGCTTCCCCTAGACCACCCAAGGGGCGCTACATCTCAACCTCAACAGGGGTGCTTCCCCTAGACCCCATGACGGGCATTGCCCCTCAACCCCAAGGAGGTGTTGCCCCCAAACCTCCATGAGAGGTGTTGTACCCAATCCCCCACAAGCAACGTTACCTAATGACCTCACTCACAGCTGCTGCCCCCAAACCCCTGCTCTCATTTTTATTTGCTTTTTATATCTCTATGCTAATAAAATGCCTTTAAGTTAAAAAAGAAATAGGTTTTTCTCTTTCTTTTTTTTGCTTTTTCTATTTTTTGTAAATCTGACTTTTTCCCAATTAAATCTCCAATTTAAAAAAAATCTTAATATTTGGTTTGCCGATCAGCCTACTAAAAACTATGAAAGAGTGCTGGTTTGTGCACATGTGAACAGCAACACACCCTAGGATGTACTTTTGACTTAAGTAGACATCCTGACCTACCCCTCCACCAGCGTTTCGGAATTGCATTATACCTGTGAATCTCTTTCACACAATTTAATTCTTTCAGTAGCGAGGGTGCATTTGAATTGAGAGGAGATAAAAGATAGTGAGGAAAGTTGAAATAGCGAATGTTATTGGCAGCTCCTTCATCCCATCCCCAGTGTGCATTTTTTTCCTAATTTATAATCTTCGTATTTCATGCTAAAAATTACAAAACGTGGTAAAGTTCGGTACCTAAGTTTTAGAACCTGGAAATCAAATTTATACTGTATTTTGTTTCTATGTAGAGGTAATTTGAAAATATCGTTACTCTTTATGAGAACTTGAATATTTTTTTTGCAGGGACTCTTGCATATTAGTGAACTGAGCACAAAATTTGTGTCTAAAGCTGAAGATGTAAGCTAAATCTGAATGTCCTTTCTTTTAATGTTTCAACATAGTGGACAGAAATAGGAATTTAATAATCTGGGATCACCTCGTTTAATTTACACCCATAATGATTAGATACACTATTTGTGGATTTCTGTTGGTTTTTCTTGAATGCACATTCAATTTATTTCATTTTTTCTCTGGACTAAGCAGATTGTCAAAGTGGGAGATCGCTTGGATGTCAAGCTTATTGAGGTGAGAAACTTTCATTTGCATTCTCTGAACTGTAGTCATGTTCATGCCATATTGTATGATAGCTTTAAAATTCTGTTATAAGGCATGGACAGTTGTGTTATAATACTATACCTTTTCAGAAAAATGAACGTGGACAGTTGCGTCTGAGTCGCCGTGCACTTCTCCAGAATGAGGATCAGGAGAAGAGTAGTAGTAAGGAATTAACTACTGCTATCAAGGAGAAGAGCAATAAGGAATTAGCTAGTGCTATTAAGGAGAAGATTAGTAAGGAGTTAGCTTCTCCTGTCAAGCAGAAACTTACTAGTAAGGAATGAGCTATCAGTACGCAGGAAGGGTCAACCCAAATCAATGGACAGACCGAGTAACACCTAAAGCCTGCTTGGTAAGTTCAACACTGGGGAAAGATTTTGGGTGAAAATTAATGATACATTGTTTTTTGTTGATTTTAGTATCAGATCTTCAAATAATGATTCACAAGTAATACTTCCAAGCACCATGTGCGGGTTAAATATTTCCTGTACTAATATGTCAAAGAGATAAAATTGTTGCTATTATCATCATGAAGGAGCCGGAGATTGGATGATAAATTCCCAGGTGAAGATATCTAAATCTACTTGAAAAATTACTAGTTGACACAAAACAATATAGCCATTTACTTTTTATTCTCTTTAAATTTTTTAGCAGCTTGTATATTCTTTGAGATCCTGCCTAATTATGTTTTCTCCTTAACAGGAGGTATCTGCTAGCATGCCCAACCATTACAAAACTTCCCAAACCTATATGATCCAATGGAGTTCCAAGAAAGGAAGATGGTTGACCAAATTGTTGGAATAATTTTAAGGTTCCTTTCTTACCCATCATCTTCTTCTCTCCTCAACTGTTCGCACTAAAGTAACTTGAGAAGGGAAGACAATATCTTGCTTGTAATCGTGTGTCATACAAGATGAGTGAAATTGTAAATTATTACTCCAATGGATAAATCTGGAAAAACGGCTCTTCAAGGTGTTTCTTGAAGCAGGAACAACAATTCTTTTTGGCCAAAGAAGTTTTGGGTTTGCTGTAACAGGAGTTTCATGTATGAACACATACAGAATGATTCATCAAATTTTGCTTAACTTTGATGCTTATTTTAGGAGAAGTACAACAAATCACGCTGTCTTTATGACTTAGGATAACAATGTAGTGGTGTAGTTTTTAAATAGATGAAATTGTGCTTTTATTAGGAGAACACATGGACATCCTCAACCAAGACTTCCTATAGACGTTAACTAGTGTATCATGTCATTTTGAGGATGTTCTACAATTCTTCAAAAACTTAGAGACAATTAAGGAATGTCCCATGTGTACCATTTTGTTGATGTTCTAGTCCTACAATTCTTTAGAAAAATAGGGATAATTAAGGGATGTTTCTTGTCATCTAATCATTTTGCAAATGTCATTGGGAATAGGGATGTCTATTGCCACATCATCTCACAAATGTCATTGGATTATGGGACGTCTATACAAGGTTGAGGACACGTCCATATAGAACACAAGTTTATAATTGTTATGTAATAAAGCACAAAATTTAATTAAAAAAAAAGTATTTTCAAAATTTGTTGAAATTGGTGTGTAGGTTGAAACTTTTAATAGTGATAATAGCATAACCATGCCCTTTTCCCTTATGTTCTGGACTCACTTCGACAAGGGTGCCTTTTTTACAATAACGTGTCTACAAGTGGCATATTCTTGCATGAAATTTAGTTCATGGCCTTACCCTATTGTATTCTTCTCATCACTCATCCTCAAAAACTAGTTGTGATCCTTATATCTCTCATTTGACATCTTGAACTTTTAAAATTTCAATTCAATTAAGTCTTGTTGACTGCCCTAACTATTGTGATTTTATATGGTGCATATTTGTTCAAATCAGTGTGCTTTGTTGTATTTAAGGGCATCTTATATTCATTTCAAAATGACCTTAGAATCATTAGAAGAGTATTTGTTGAGAGTGTCATAGAATATTCATATAGCATCTTCTTAGATATATTATACATTTGCTTATTGACTTTGATATTTAATCCTTTATTATTGAATTAATTTTCTTAGGGGTTTTACTAAGGAGAACATGAAATTAGCTTAGCACGTTCCCAAACTATGTAGACACTCCACTTCAAATATAGCTACAATGAGTTGAGATGAGTTTGCTATAATCATGCATTCCTTTCTAGTTCACTTTTGTGAATCAAAGTTGAATCCCACTTGCTAAAATAATTTTGTAGGTGTAGATCTTATCCATAATAGACAACATCAATCTTATAGATTTTGAGGTGTTTGTGTAGCCAAGCCCTAAAATTCTAACATATTGCAAATCAATTCTTAGCATCTTCCACGACATGTCCCATCCATAGAAATCTAACTAATTATTGTATTTAATTTATTTCAATACTAGAATTAATTTTGCATTTATTAGTCCAATCTTGACTATTTATCCTAGGCTATTATTATTGTTTAATTACTTCCCTAGGATATTTATATGTAAGGGCATTATTTTACGTTACAAACCCTAGACAAGATGAAAATTATTATGTGTAATGTTTGGTGTGGCTTTCAATTTTGATGAGGCCTTGGATTGGTTTGGGCTTTCAAATCCTTGGGACTAACTCTTCAATTAAAAATATTTTTTCTTATGAATAGTATTTAGAATCCTTGGGAGGCAATGAAGTATTTCCTTATCTTGAAAGGCATTGAATTCAAGAATGGTGTGTCTATTAACTCTCTTTGGTGGTGGCTTATTTTAACCTAATATTGATAATTAATAGCTTAGGTCCCTTAGAATCAAGGGCTAAGATTTTTCAAAAAGGCATCTAGTAATTTTTAGCTTTTTTTCATATCATGAAGACTTTTGACCCATTTTTTATATTCATACAATTGTTTCCTATAAATTAGTATTTCCTTTAAACAAAATTTGGGTAGAGTTTTAATGAAATCTAACCCCCATCGCTGAAAAGGGGCTTCAATAGTAATTAGTTCAAGTGAAAAGTTGTTGGCTTGAAATTTATAGCTAATTGTTGATAGGTTTGGTAGTTCTGCACCTACTAATATGCATCATGAAACATGGTTGGCCAAGAATATCATGCTCCCAAAATCTCAAGATATAAAATATAATGTTTTATTGCTCTCATCACATTGTAGGCGTGTTTTTCTAACTATTAATGTCTTTGAAACTGCTACTCATGAAAGTTGTTGGAGATTCTTTATTTTTTTGCAACTTCTATAAAATTGTGAACATGATATACTCTAAAGCATAACCATATAGGTTTAAAAAATTGTTGAAATTCAGTTGCACCAATAATAGGACTTTGCTAATAGCTTATTTAATCTTTCTAAAAGCTATTTTCCTTTCTCGAACCCATTTGAAAGCTAGTCTTTTTCACTATTGCCAATATATCCTTGTCAACTCTAAAAAACTTGCTACAAAACTTTGCAAGAAATTAACTTTGCCAAAGAATGAGTGTACACTGGTTTTCCTTGTAGGAAATGATAAGTTACGAATAACATTAACTTGATTATCTTTCTTGAAAACTATATGCCCTTATAACTTCCCTTCAATTGCTACAAAAATAGACTCCTTTGAATAATTTGCATCTTCCAAAACCTTTTGTTAAATGTTGAAAATGATCAATATGTCTCTTGAGAAGACTATGGGATCAACCAAATATACCAAAATTATTGTCCTTCAAGTTGCCAAAGGCTAAATTCTTTGGTCTTTGAAAGGTGTCACTTGCATTGATGAGACCAAATGACATTTTTTTATAAAATAAAATACCCCAGGGAACTATAAATGTTTTCTTATACCAATTTTTACTTGCAACAACTTGTCCTAGGATATTGTGGCATCTAAATGTAATCTTAATATACTAATGTCAAATCTCTAAAAATCTTGGAATGGGTACTTAGATGCCCATGTAGGTGGTTGAGAGATTAATATTTTTTTATTCTCTATGTAACTTGCAAATATTAATTGTAGGGACTTAAGAAGTGGGTTGGTGCATGACAAAGATGGTTACAAATTAACTTTTGATTTACACCACTTTCTTATTTCTAAATGCTTGAGGAGAGAGTGGATAATCTTGCTTATAATGAGTGGTGTCCACTTGAGGTAGTGGTCCCATCTTGGAGTGCTAGCCTTGGGAGTGGTGCCTCCTCTATTAAACAAGGTCAAAGAGGCTTGTAAATTATATTTTTTATTCATCGATGCATTGATGAGTCACATAGGGGGCATTGAGTATTTTCCATACGCTGATTTTGGGGTGTTGTGATTTTAGGAATCCACTTGCAATTGCTTGTTAACTCTTCTCTATATATTGTATACTTTGGATAGAGGTTCCATGGGTTGTTTACATGTACACAAATACTATGAGAATATTATTGGATTAATGAGGGAAGTTTGTTGATTATGTATACTTTAGTTGTAGACATTATTTCAAAAGGGTTTCTCCATGTATATCTGATATGTGTACAAATCTTATGGTTTGATGATTTTTTAATTGTTGAATTATACTTCCACGCATTCTCTTAATGATTAATCAAATGATTGTAGAAATAAATATTACAGTCGTACTCTTTCGAGAAGCTTACATTTAAAGTAATCTATCCTAATGTATAACATTTGCTATTGGAACCTTGGTTATGTTGAGAAAGGGACAACTTTCTTGAAGTTTTGTGAGTTTTATGGCTATAGTCGAAGCTTTCAACTTGAGTGGTTTTATAGATTTGTGTGTGAGTGAAACCATGGCCTCTACCTCTTGTTCAAATATTAACAAGTGTTATGGCACTAGGTAGAGTTGTGGAGGATCTTTGAAAGAGAGATAAGTGGAAAGTTGTTGTAAAGGAAAAAGTTATGATGGTATGTATGATGAAGATTTGAAAATGTTGGACAAGAAGGTAGGAGGCACAATTTGATTCTCTCGTGGATTTCAACCTCTTGAATGTCTCAAAGGACACCACTATATTTACATTGTGGAAAAGGATAGGTAATATTTACCAAGCCAAAAGTGTAACTAATAAATTGCAAGCATCCCAAAAAATATTTATATTATTTGCAAATGAATGACGATGATTATGTTGTAGAACATTTAAAATTCTTTTAACTTGATTTCAAGTTAGCTAACTTCAATAGATGTTAAGCTTGAGAAAGAAGATAAATATATCTTAGTACTTTGTTCTTTACTCAAATCTTGGGAAATTTAATTATTGATATCAATGGTAGTGAAATAGAGCCAAATATGAATAGTGTTATGGCTACTTTTCTTTTAGAGGAAATGAGAATAAAATCTATGGATGAAGGCTTGAAGAATGCATTGATGTTTAGGGAAGGCCCAAGAATAAAGGTGGGTTTGAGGGGGATAAGAAGAAATTGAAAGATAGGTCCAAATTGAAAGGACAGTCAAAAAAACCTAGGAAGAACATAGTGTTAGAACTCTAGGAAGAGAGGGTATGTGAAGAAGGAATGTAGAAACAAAAACAAATCATAGATGATTCCTCCATAGAAAAATTCTAATGACAATGATAATGTTGTGTTATTTATTTTTGCAAACACTATTAATGATGATGTTTGGCTAATTGATTTGAGTCACTCTTATAGTATGACCCTCCCCAAGGAGTCGTTCTCATCACACAAAGCTTATGATGGCAGAGGAATTTTTCCTTAATGACAACAACAGACGTAAAATTGTTGGGGAGAGAAAGGTACAATTGTGTTTCTATAATGGGAGGATCAATCAAAACCCTAAATAATGTTTTGCATATTCTAGGACTTACAAGAAGCTTATTTTTTATGTTCAAATTGAATGATTTTAGAGTGTATGTGAATTTGGCAAGTCTAGTTGTATGTAGGTAAGAGGAAATGTAGTGGTAGTTGGGGGGTCTTGATGTGGGACTTTGTTTAGGCTTAATACCTTAACATTTTGTAACTCTACCAAAATAACACAATTTTAAAAAATGCATGTATATTGTGGAACCAATTTTTGGGCCACATTAGTGAGAACTTGGTCTTAGGACACTTATTAATAAAATGATGGTTGATGATTCTTCTATTTACTTTGATGAGCGCTTTAATTTCTATAAACATTATGTGTATATAAACAAAATAGAGATTTTTTTCTTTTGGTAGTTATAAATTAAAGGGATCATTAAAAAAATCATTTGGTTGTGTTTGATCTAATGGATGTGAACTCTATAGGTAAATCTTCATATTATGTTACTTTTGTTTATGATTGTTCTAGATACAATTTGATATGTTTTTTTTTCTCCAAGTTTAAGTAATTTAAGGCACTTGTAGATATGCAAATAAATAAGAAGATAAAAGTGTTGAGATTTAACACTAGTGGTGAATATTGTTCTAGGGAATTTGATGATTTGTGGAAGCATGCAAGTATTGTTCGACATAAAACTTCCCCCTATACTTTTTGCAAAAGTTGGTGCAAAGAAAATAAACCAAGACTTAATAAAAAAAAAGTCGAAATTATTTCAATGGTACATAGTTAGACCAATGCTTTAGATAGAAGCTATAAGTACCACTTGTTACTCAGTAAATCGATCTCCTTGTTTGGCTCTTGTTGAAAAAACTCCTTATGAAGTGTGGATAGGTAAGAAACCATTTGTTTCACAATTAAGGGTATTTTGGTTGTGAGGTTTTCATTCATGTGCGTAAATGGAAGTGACTTAAATTGTATTCAAAAAGAACATAAATTTATCTATGTTGCTTATAGTGAGAATATAAATTAAGGTTATAAGCTTTGAAATCCACTAACCTAGAAAATTGTTTATTCTAGAGGGAATTTTTAGGGAGTTTAGAACATTTTCAAGTCCTTTATGACTAAATGAAAAAATTGGTAGATTTGGATACTATGAGAAAAAACTAGAAAGATGCACATGTTGAAGAAAAAAATGATGGATTAGAGGATGGAGAGGAAGAAGAAGGTTCAAGTGAGAGTTTTGAGTAGGATTGACATGAAAATGAGTCTGAAGAGCCCCTTACTCTAGTCTTGAGATTATTCATTAGAGAATTAAACCCAATTGATAAGTATATCCCGCCACATTTCTAGTATGTATTTTTTTATATGTATTTATGAGAAATCAAGATCTTTTAGGAGGGCCCCTTTTTCAAAGGATAATGAGCCTTAGATGCATGCCATGCAAGAGGAGATGATAGTTTTGAATAATTGTGACACTTGGGATCTTGTTAGTTTGATCAAGGAAATAAATTTCATTGGTTGCAAGTGGGTGTACAAAATAAATTCAAATTAGATGGTTGGTTAGAGAGGTACAAGTCCAAACTAGTGGTTAGGGGCTACTCCCAAAGAGATGGATTTTATTTTGGTAAATTCTTCTATCATATTGCTAAATTATCTTCCATTAGATTTCATTATCTATTACTACAACATTTGATTTTGAGATTGAGAAAATGGATGTTTAAACCCTTTCTTGCATGAGGACCTTAAGAAGAAATTTATATGCAATAGTTAGAGGAGATAGAGATAAAATAGAAAGAAAATTTTAGTTTGTAGGATTGAGCAATATTTATATGGTTTGAAACAATCACTTCAAATGTGGTATCAAAAAATTGATTCATTTACTTTCAAGTTGGGTTTTGTTAGAACTAAAGAGAATCATTATTTTTGTATTTTGTACTGATATTCATATTCCAATTATTGTCTTGAATGTGAATGATATGTTGTTTATTAGTAATAGAAATACAATGATTAGGGAGCTTAAAACTCAAGTTTCTATAGCATTTGACATGAAGGGTTTATTAATAGTAAATTCCATTTGAGGAATGGAAATCATCAAGAAATGAATTCACATAAGCTTTAGCTTAGTCAAAGTATATGGACACAATTTTGTAGTGGTTTTAATGAACAATTGCAAACTACTGAGTATTATTTTACATGGCACTAAAATTTGATTGGATGTGTCATAAGTTAGATTATGATGTAGAAGATATGTATAAATTATCTCATACTAATTATATTGGTAATATAATGTATGCAATGGTTTGCACTAGACTAAATATTTCCTAAGTAGTAAGAGTTCTTAGCAAGTTTGTCCCTAACCCAATAAGAGAGTCTTGGAATCAGGTTAAGAGAGTTCAAATATTTTCAATGACTTATAATAATTGTTTATGTTATTGTGGTTCTAATAATATGGTAATTTATTAGACATATAGGGCTTTTTTGATGAAAATTAGGTAAATGACATGATTGTCAAAAATCCACTAGTGGCTATGTGTTTTCTCTACTTGGTGGTGCTATTAATTAGATGGGCAAGAAGTAGCCCATGGTTTTTATATCTACTATCAAATTAAAGTAGACTATAGTTTTTATATCTAGTATCAAATTAAAGTATCTCTACTTGGTGGTGCTCCTTGACTTAATCGAAAAAGTATCCATGCAATTTAGAGGCGTTGACTTAAAACTTCACCATACATCATGGTGGCATCAACTTGACTTTACCACTTATATGTTACACATAGGAGTGGTGATCTCCCATGGTTAAGGTCATTCCTAGACCTAGACCTAAGCCTCAAGGGTTCATGATTGGTGCAGGGGCACCATGGTTATTTTGCTTAATTGGTGCATTTAGGTGTCTAGGTTGGTAATTTAGGTGTTTTGTCACTTAATTGATGTAATAAGGTCAAATCAAGACCATTTTGCAAATCTATGTTGTCATGTAGGGTCATTTTTTAGGTGTTTGGTGAAAGTTGTTAAAGAAGTGTAAAAGTTGCTTTGCAACTTGTCAAAATTGCTTGTAAGTGGAAGGTGAGCAATCATATTGAGTGAATCTTGTTTGTAACCAATGAGTTACAGTTGCATGATGTTATTTTGGCCTCAAAAACTTTGAGGCAGCATTATGGAAGCAATTCGAGGACAAAAGAATAGAAAAGACTATTTTGCTATAATTTTGGTGTATTTTTCTGAAGATTTCTTGCTTTGTACAGCCCCGTATAGTAGTGTCATGAAATAAAATTTATGTGAGGAGTTTCTATAGTGAGTAAGCTTTCATTTTAACATGGTTTGGTTGATTTTCATTAGGATTGAAGCCTGTTACAGGCATTTTATTGCAGATCGCTTGTAAAACCCTCATTTCAAGGGTTTGTAGTCAAAAATGTAAATAACAGTCCATTCCGTCGTTGTATTTTAGCCAAACTCGATGGAATGGAGGTTTTAGGTATTTTTTTAATTTTTTTTTTGTCTTTTGGACTAGGGGATGGAGTTTGTAGATTTTTTGTCCAAGCCCTAGCCTAACATCCTCATGTGTTAGGCTAGGTAGGGTAGTGATAGAGTAGGACAACAATTTGCAAGTGTTTTTTGTTGATAAAATCTCTTGTATGGTACCCTATGTGACAGTTCTAGACCATTGGTGAAGAGTTTAGGTGTTTGGGGATTGATTTCTTTTTAGGTGCTTTGGAAAAGTGGCCTAATCTGCCTTGTTCTTGGCGTAGCAGGCCTGATTAGAGAGACTTGTTCCAAAACAACCTATGCCACAATAGAGATATGTTGAATTCAAACCTAATGGGTGTCTGAAAAGGTGTTGGTCCTGTGATGAAACGACCTTCTCTAAAATATATGCTTTAAAATGTTGATTTGGAGACCTAGTAGTGAATACTAGTGAATTTGTGCAAATCACCATTGCTAGAGTCTTGAGGCTCAAAGGGTGATTGAATTGTGTTGTTTGGTGTTGAGTAATTCTATTCAACCCCTACTCTACATCAATGATGACCTTGCATACATATCCCTTGTAGGAAATCAGAGGCTTCATAGTTCACCCACCAATGTTAGAGGGAGTTCATTTTGTCCTCTTGTATGAGATCTATGATCTCTCTTTAAACCATGACTATTTATAACTTAGTCCAATCATAATATAGCAGTAAAAAATCACCATCAAGAGTTAGTTTTATACCAAACATTACCAATCAATAGTGTGCAAACATACACAAATATACATGGGTCATATCATTTCATAATTCCCCAATTCCCATAGGGAGTGACTCGAGCATACATCACATATACAAAGACTAGATCATTCACATCACATATACATATTAATTGGTTCCAAAATACATCACATATACACAATGACTAGCTCCAACATACATCACAATACACAATGACTAGCTACAATATACATCACATATACACAATGACTAGCTACATGTCATAAATACCCAATAACTAGCTTCGGTATATGTCACATATACATAGTGACTAGCTCCAACATACATCACATATACAAAGTGACTAGCTCCAACATACATTGTATATACAAGGTGACTAGCTCCAACATACGTCACATATTGTTACACCCCAAATTATGAGGTTATTATTTACTATTACTACATAGGGTAAATGTGAATGTAATATGAATTCTGGAGATGAATTAATGATGCTTGTACCTTGTTATCAATATGAATGATATCTCATTTAATGTTGTTTCATTTGATGTTATCTCAGTTGATGTTATTCATGGTGAAATACTGCATAAATAAGAATAGATGGTTATTGAATTATTGTTATTCTAACTTTGAAGATGTTTATATGTGTTGCTTATTGTTGTGAACAATTGACTACCAAGGTATGTGCTAGTGGTTGCAGGTAAATGTTCATTCTCCGAGGGGAGGGGAAGTATCACTTGGGAGAGGAGCTTGGTCGGGTAACTGGTAAAGTAAACTATCAGAGCATACACACACGTCACCTAAGATTGAATGAACTGAGTCTGTTTGTGTGGGTTATAGGTAAGTCATCCTTAGCTTGTATGTTTGCATTAGGAGTCTTGTCTACTTTTGTATGCATTTATGAGTGATGTTAATCTATGTATCTGTCTTGTGATATTACGATCATTATGATGGTAATGTAAATGGATGTAAGAGAATCGAAAGTGGACATATATATATATATATATATATATATATATATATATATAGTATATACATGTATCCATATGTATTTACATATCGATACAAGCATACATTGGCAGATGGATATGCTCATACGGATGCATGATATGGTATACCTACACATACATGTACATAGAGGTATATACAAGTATATATATATGTATATATGCACACATCCTATATAATGTGGATATTAATAATATATAATAATTATTTATTCCTTATGATATATATATATATATATCCGCTAACTATATATATATATATATATATATATATATATATATATATATATGTGTGTTAAATATATATATATATATGTGTTAAATATATATATATATATGTGTGTGTGTGTGTGTAATTATATATTACATATTATATATATATATATATTATAGGTATATTAAAATATATAACTTGGGTATTTAAATATATATATGTTTAATATATTTAAAACTATAATTATATATATAATAAAATATATAATTATCTATCATTCAACTATGAAAATTGAATTATTTCCTAATCAATCGAATATTTACCATTCAACTATGGAAATCAAATTATTTCCTAATCGATTGGATAATTATCTTTTTGACTTTGTGAATCGAAATATTTATGAATTATATCTTTTGAACTTTGGGGGTTGAATTATGAAGTAAGCCAAACTGGTAAATAAATGAATCAACATCAAATCGTGTATCTCACTTTGGTGTATGAAAAGAATTTGAATTTGAAAACAATACAGCATTTTGAGAAAGTCATGCGCCTGGACATGAGCACGCTGAAGTGAAACCATTGAAGGTGTTTAAATATTATGACTGGGCCAAAAGACGAAACAAGAATAAATCCAACGTAGTGATTAACCATGGCGACTCAGCTTGAATGATAGGTTGTGTTCATAAATTAAAAATGACTTTTTCTCTGTTGTATGATTCACTCGCCATTTTATGATTTTGGTGCCACCTTTGAGAGAAAATTTTGTAGGTGTCGATTGGTACAATTTCTCCATGTGCCTTGGAACTATTCTTCACAATACTGGCAAGAATTGGAGGATGAATCACCCTATAAATTGATTTGTATGGCATGGAATTGGCGCCACCTCCTGGATTGAAATTGTCAATGGCAGTGGTGTCAATTCACATGCTATAACAGTAGGAAATTTTTGGAGGCCGAGCTCTATAAATAGTTGCCCCAACCTTCCTAATTGGTATTCATTCATTCACTCATTCATCATTCTTCATCAGCTTTCATATTTTGTCTTGAGTTGCCTTATTCATCATATGCGTATTTTCTAAGTGACATTATATGCAACCATCATTCATTTTTTGAGTGACATTTTATACAACCATTGTTCATTTATTGAGTGGCTATAGTTTACCACAGTGTTCACATCTCTATGAGTTTCTATTATTATGAGAGAAACGTATTCTACCCAAGAAATACGTTATTTCTACTAGTGATTTCTAAGAGTGAGAAAGAGGAAATTTTTGTGACAAAGTTATCCTCTTCTGAGGGACTGGGAACTTAATTCAAGAAACTAGACTGAGTTGGAAGTGGAAGTAGCTTTGCCATCAATTTGGGATAAGTGTAAATAGGCATGGGATATTCTTCTACTATTCTTTTGCAAGAAATTATTATGTTACATGAAATGTATTTTTTGTCTCTGCATAAGAAGTAATTATGTTTTCCTTTTGAAAAAGGGAATTGAAGCCTTTAGGTTGCTTTTTATAATGTGTTTTCAAGTACTCCATAATAGGAGAGTTCGCTTGACACAAATACTAAATTGTATTATAAATGTTGATAAGGTAGCTTGACACAAGTATTTAACTATACTAGATATTTCATAGAGATTACTTGACTGGGGAATTCAACTATGTTGTAAAAGGTGCAACATAAGTATTTAAATATACTAGATATGTTTGAACATGGGATGAGATATGTTTGTATTTACTCCATAGTAGGAGAATGGAGTTTATACTAGTTATTATTTACTAGTCTTGATTTGAATTCAAGAGTCACTTGAGGTACACCAGCTAAGTTATAAAGTTAACTAGGAAAGCTTGTGTTACTCCTAAGATAAGTATGGAAGGGTGCTTGTGTACTTACTTTCTATAAAACATGATTTCTCCTAGGATAAATAATCCAGTATGGGAGAAGGATTAATATACTTGTACATGTAAGTCAAGTTATCCAAGTATGTAGGTTATCTAGGATGATGAACAATCCATAGAAGGAATACCTAGCTTGTGTACTTACCAGTTAAGTATTTAATTCCAAGTAGATTAATATGGTTGTAGGTTATCTGGGATGATGGACTATCCATTCAAGGAGATACCTATGCGTATTTGAAGATAGCCTTAAGTCAAATCGGCCCTAAGTAGTGTATGTGATAGATGATTCTCAGTCGTTTACTGAATTAAAACTCTTTGATCAAAGTAGTGCAATGTACGAGACTCCACTCTAGGTTGTGTGACTCTTGAGACTACACTGTTAGTTCACTGTGATCTAGTATTACATGTTAGTTTGAGATTGTGGGATTACAAGGTTCTAGTTATGTAGGACATAGCACTATGCTCAATTGGTTGTCGTTATCAGTTAATCTACCAATATCTTCATCGAAGGGAAGGGCCATCTATCAAATGATAGATGTGTGGGGGTCCGCATTAAGAGTTTTTGGTTGGTGGAAAAGCACCTATGTGATGCTTCTCCTCCACATCAGGTGATAGAAGAACCAATATTTGAAAGGGAAGATCTTGGACCATTTTCAGCTATTAGTTATAAAGCTCATTGGAGCTATGTTTGTAAAGGTATGTATTATTGTGTCTTGTTCTTGTGAAGTTATTGTAATGAAATGGAATCTTTATTGTAATATGATATGACATCATGTTTGTATATTATCAATCAAAAGAAAGAAAATTTTATTACGATGGATTGTTACTCTATTTATTTACTCGTATGGTGTAAATTTGGAAACAAATTACTTTACCGAAGGGTTGGGTCATTACGCATATACATAGTGACTAGCTCATACGTACATCACAAGTACATAAGTGATGGGCTCATATGTACATCACATCACAACAATGACTAGCTCATACATACATGACATGTACATTAGTGACGGGCTCATATGTACATCATAAGTACAAAAGTGGTTGGCTCATACATATCACATATACCACCAAGACTGGAAAACACTTTCAAATTGGATAACACACACTTACCCTTAGTGAATTCTAGATAGAAAAGTAATGTTTGTGCATTGCACACTATACCATGGGTCCCATCCTTTTCCCTAGTCTTTTGCATCATCAAAAAACTAGTAAGAGGATTCGGTGCATCCATACTACACCAAGGGTCTGCCCTCAACTCAATAGGGTCAAGTATACCATTTCTACATCAAGATATGCCAAAACTATACTATGAGGTTGGTCCAACTGTTACCTACATGTTCTTCATTAGAAACTCTCCTCCCTATAGTCCATTAGATGACTAAGCAATCAAGGATGACCATCACTGGCATAGTATGCTCCTTGACTATTGTCAATCTCGAGCATCATGGTACTATTCCTTGACTACTGTCAATATCGATCATCATAGTACTCCTTGAATACTATCAATATCGAGCATAATTGTGCTGTTCCTTGACACTTATCAATATTGAGCATAATAGTACTACTCCTTGAAACTTTTCAATATTGAGAATAATAGTATCGATCCTTGATACTTGTCAATCTTGAGCATAAGAGTACTACTCCTTGACACCTATCAATCTCAAGCATAATATTGTTGCTCCTTGACTTCTTCTTAGCATTATAACTAGAAGATAGGTTCTTAAATCTAAATAAGTAGATCACATTCAACTAATTCAAGAGCTCGTACATAGTCATATAAGTTTGAGATTAATATTCACAACACATTAAATATATCGCCTGGAACCAACATGAGATAATACCAACTCATCATGTACCCACAAACAAGTAGTCAAATTCATTCTTTCATTCAACTTACTTTTCATTAAAAACATTATGTATCAAATATAAGTTATCGAGTTTTCTTAACTCTTTCATAACCATCTAATACCCATTTCGGCCTCATTTGAATCCTACTGAAGAGAGAAGGTCAACCCCATTACGAACAACCCCATAATCTGGGAGTTATCCCCCATAGACTCTCCCCCTATGGACTTGAGGTCACAAAGGCATGCTTCACCCAAGGACCGCCTACGAACCCACTTCTAAATGGATCAAAGTCACATGTAGTTCTCCTTACAAAGTCTTTCAAAGGACACCTACACACAAGTTCCCATGATTGATTTTTTTTATTAATTACTATGTCTTACTCTAACAAGGTTCCTTTAAATGATTACCAATAGGTAATAGTGAATAACGACAAGTAGGGAATTTTGACACCATTCCCAATATAGTAAACCTATACCATGAAACTTCCATCCATGTATGTCAAGATCTTAATTTAACCTTACCATATTTATTATTTCTATCTCAATAATACCCCCAAACCCCTTACAATTACCTATCAAGGATATCAAGCCATATTTGTTATCCTAATGATAATACCACATAGTTTATAACATAGGGTTCTATTTAGGCTTAGAGTGTGATAACATGTATACTATTTGATTTGGTAATCTTAGATATCGCATGTGTAATGGTTCTTGATATCTTAAACCAATATATTATACTAATAAGAAACCCCTTAAAAATTCATATTATATGAGTATCACAATTAGAATACATTTACTTTAAGGGTAGTAATACTCAATATTTATTCACAATGTGATCGATATGTTA
The DNA here is from genome assembly GCA_007115665.2 of Sequoiadendron giganteum. Lineage (NCBI taxonomy): Eukaryota > Viridiplantae > Streptophyta > Pinopsida > Cupressales > Cupressaceae > Sequoiadendron > Sequoiadendron giganteum. The sequence goes on along the minus strand of CM021102.1, from coordinate 187,848,984 downwards.
ATATGGTCAATCATCACGATCATATTAATCAATCTCAATTAGAATGCCATGCCTCTATAAGGCCATACAACATTATTAAAACCTTGAAAGACATAACACAATAGTTATAAAATTTCTACAAGAAAATCCATATGTAATTCAACTCTAGATGGTTGAAAAAACTATATCCATTAGATCAACATCCAAATATATATACCTCAAACAATAATATATTATTAATCTCTTAATATCTTTTATTATCTAGTGAAATCGATTACTTTTAAAATAGTCTAGTTCACGAAATATGAAAATTTTATCCTAATGAATTATAACTAGACATGAAATTATTGGTAAGTATTAATACATCAAGACATGTTATGTTATATGAGTGCAAATGGATTTATATCTTAATCTCTATTCAAGCATTGAAATAAATGATAGTTTCCTTCCATTGATTCATGCAACAATCTAGTACCAATCCCTTAGTTCATTTGATAGTTCAAATGCTACTTAAGAGTTCTATAGTCATCATGTAGTAACATAATGCCTATACATATACTCCAAAATTTGAGGCAAATTATCCAAAAGTGCCAATCTGATTTAATAATGTTAATATATGAATATAATATAGTTTTAGTTCATAAACTGGATAATTTTTCCATACTTTCCATTTATACTAATTATAACCTTGATGGTTAACAGTAAGGTATTAGAAGAGGACACATAGCATGGTTACATAGGGTTTATCTCTTAACTCTATCTCAAAAGCATTATCAAATTAAATGATAGTTTCCTTTCATTTAAGTTATGTAATTATATTGTGGTTTATTAAAGCTACAATATCCTTTCTTCATTCACCTAATAATTTCCATAAACATATTCTCATATTTAAGAGGTTGATAAACATTTTATAGTCATATAAAATGTATATCCTAAATTTGAAGTAGATTACCAATATTATCAGGTTGAATGTTAAATTATGTTTGTTTCAGTGTGGTTCTAGTGCCACTAAAAAGGATTCATTTTCACTTACATTAGTGTTCAACCACAATCTAAATCTTAGATTACGCAATCATGTCCCTAGTTCATAATTTATATAAAGAGGTCTATAGATTTAATTTAAAACTCAAGGCCACCTCATTCCAGATAACCAATTAAAATAAGATACAAAACCTTTGAACTTTAAATATTTATAACACAATTCAAGCATTTAGAAGATAAAATAATTTAACCTTAAAGAGTTAATCCCAATAATTCCCTTCTTTAACAACATAATCTTACATCCCTACTCTCAAACTCCCTTTTTCCTATAGGAAGAATAATTTAGAGTTAAACACTAATTTAGGAAGTAATAGTATGGGACGAGCACACTTAGCTATAAGGATGATATGGAAGAAATTTCTTGCATAGACATGGGAATCAAATCTTCAATGGTGAGCACTCAACTAAACTCCATGCTCTATAAACTACATTGCTTTGCTTCATTATATAAGTGCAATCCATCTTGCATTGTTGTCTTCATCTTCTCCTTTTAGAGGAAACATATTTAAATGGCCACAATGTAGAGGTCGGTGTAGCATAGGGAAGGTATAGAAAGCGATTACTTAGCCCAACCCCCCCACTCTCTCGAACTCATGCCACTCTATATTTAATCTAATTGAATGAGCATCCATCGCCGACTATATTTCTTTACATATTTGATGTCCCTTTCAAAAAAATCATTCTTTGAATATCATGTGAACCACTAAACCACCATTCTTTGAGGTATTTCCTTCAAAAAAACCTCATCAAGAACACCAAGTTATGCATATCCTACTATCCTCACCACCCATGAGACCATGCCTCTTTATACTTCTACATTTTATGTCTCTTCACCTCGCCTCATTATGCATCTGACAAAATTATAATATCCTCTATGCTTTTGTAGATGTACACATGTATTTGTAATCTTCCTTTTCAAGTGCAAGCTGGATGGAAAGAGGTCATCAAAGGTTGAGGACTCTGGATTTACACTTCCAACTGCATCTGTTGGAAGTTTGTAAAGCCCTTTCAACAAATCCGTTGTGTATAACCTACAATTATTGCAGCCTAGGAGACCACATGTCTTAAGATGTTTCCTTTAAAATCTAGAATGCTTCTTCCAAAAACCACCATACTATGCATATCTTGCAATAATTGCATATCCTGAATGTTTCTTTGAGGGACTTCATCCTCCCCCATATCTCCTCTTCTCCTCGCATTTTCTTTACTTCCTCCCCTATGCAATTCCTCATTCCCTCTCTTCACGTCCCTTTATCCTCTCTTCTTTCCCCTTACTCCCTCTCTCTACATTTTTTGGCCAAATTTGCATGCACATCCCCCAATAGAGGGGGTCATAAGAGTTTTAAGACAATTTAGGGGCTTATTTTTCCATGCAATTGTAGAGATTTCCATTAATACCTAATTAATTGGTGTAACTAATCATACACACAACTTAGTGGACCTAAAGATCCTTCATATCTAAGCAATTTTTCATTAAAAAGGGGGCTTCATTTAATTGTTAATAGGGAATCGTAGACTTAAGATGATGTTGAAATTATGTGTGCATTCAAGAATCCTATCTTAATCAATTGAGTACAAGTACTGAAAGAATAATTCAAAATAACTTTTAATTAAAGAAAACAGGTTAAGTAATCTAATTACTACTAGTTGTTATGGGTACCTTTTACTTCCATGGATTGTAACTAATCAATCCTATGTTGCAGTGTGCATCTATCCTAACTTAATCATTGAGTTGAATACATAATAAAGTATTGAATTAGATAATATTGAAATAACAATGAATTGCAATATAAACTAAGAATCAAAATTCAAAACTTCAAAGCATAATCTAACTTACTATTATGTAGAATTGGCAATACCTCAAGTGGCCCTTGCTTGAGTGTTGTGTTCCACGATATCTTTAATTAATTCAAAAAAATAGATATCTAGCGAAATCTTCTTTATTGCAATATATCATACATCAAAACACAATGTAGCAATTGTTATTCAATCTAACTTCTGCAAAGATATAGCACATATCTTCTAACTGCTTCAATCTCTCAACATGACACCTTCCTAAATAGGACATGTTAGAGTTTTTTATTATCAAATTATAAACAAAATTTTCCACAAACATCAACTCTTCCTAGAAGATAGGAAGAGGACTCCGGTTCATTAAAACCATAAAAACAACTAACTACTGGAAGCAAGAGTGCAGAAATCAAACAAGGATTCTACATCTTTTAAGGAAGTTGCTATAATATAGGAATATGTTGGATAGAGCATCCTCATCATAACTATCATTCTTATTCTAAACATACTTCTTCTTCTTTCAAGTTTATTCAGCAAATGGAATGCCACATGGATAACTGTGTCCATCACTCCCAATTGACATCTTCATCTTGTTCTAGAAAACATGTTGATATTTTAATTGAATGATTTCGTTATGTTGAACCATCGCCCCTTTTCTACAGGCTAACTTGTCTTTGAGTTGCAAGGGTTAGTCTTATTTCTAAAATCACATTCAGAGTTAATCACCATAATTAATCAATAAATTCTAGTAAACTTATAGACATTGGAAATCCATGCATGCATTCATTAATATCACATACATAGTCTTTAAATTCTTGAAATACTTAAAGGTATATAAAAGGTCTTGGTAATTTCTTATAAAGCTTAGAAAAAATAAGATAGAAAACATGAAATTGTAGCAAGAAACTAGTCAATTTTATGGCTCATCATAATTCTCAGAATTTTTCATCCGTGGATAGGGGTGTCATGCCCTATGACCATTCTCATCATACCTGCCATATTCCTATTAAATGCACAATGCTCCCTACTGTAAAATGAAGGAAATTTCCTCCATTAATTTTTTTACATCAACCACCAATGCCCACGTGAAATGGTCCTTTTGACCGAGATGTGATAGGAATTTCTTTTGATTTTGGCTTCCTTTGTTTGGAAATGAGGGTAATGGGTTTTGTTGTTGATTTATCTGATAATTTGAGTTATTAATAGTAGAATGTTGAAATTCATTGTAAAACGAGCATGTCTTATTTATGATGACTCTCACACCATCATTGAAGAGGTTCGAGTGTCCTCGATTCTTGTCCTTAGTATGTGTAATTTCGAGGGATTGTAATGACAATGTAATCATTAGCAAGTGATTAATTTTTGTATTACAGTCAATAAAAATGTGAAATTATTTTTTATTAAATTTCATTTGATTTATGTCAAACAAAATATCGCATAGCATGTATATTTATTTTTCTAATCATTTACTTTTTAATGTTTTGTTTCCTAGTTTTGGTAAATCATTCAATGATAACAAAAACAAAAGGAACAAATATCATGTAACCCTTTCAAATAGAAGTCAATATAGATCTTGCAACCTAGAAAAACCAAGTAACTTATTAATTCAAATGGAAAACAATTATTTCTTAGATGAGGATACTTATGATTTCAAAATAGAAAAATATTTCTTAAATCCATTAGCACTAGGATTGGCTACAAATGATCTTGTCCAATAGGAATGGGAATAAAGTTGTGTAATTTTAACAAGTATTATTTCTATTAATAAAAATTAAAAAATGAAACTTCAACAATGCATCATTTTTTTATTATTATGATAAACTTTATCCTCTAAAATTTAAGAGATGTAATATCTTTATAGTTTTAATAGGATTGGTCAATGAGCTTTTTTTCAAATTCAAAATCTTAATTTTTGATATAATAATACAAACATATTGGACGTGTAGTGGTGGAATTTAGACACCTATGCTCATTTCTCTTAAGTTTTTGGGCCCACTTTAACTAAAATATCATTCATGCAGTAATACAAGTGTACAAGTGGAATATTCATGAAAGAATTTAATTTGTGTCATTATTCCATCAAGTCTCCATCATCACTCATCCCTATGGATTATTTTAATTGGTAGATTTGTTATTCACCTCCTTTGTTTGGATCCATTGGAGTAGAAATGCCTATCATTTCTACATGTAGAGATCTAAAACCTAAAATTTTAAAACTAAAATTCAAATTTATAGTTTACTACCCTTTTCCTAGAAGTCATTGTGAGCCAACCTAGTGCATGCTTATGTGTATTTTTATGCTAGATTATTATATTTATGGATATCACTTATTCATTTGAATAATGTAGGAAAACATGGATAAACATTCGCATAAGAGCATTATAGCATCACCATAGGGTATTAACCTTACACCATCTCCATCATCATCTAAAAGATATTGCATGCTTTCATATTATGTTCAATCATTGTTCTTTTTTTATTTTTCCACCAAGGGTTTTGAACAAAAGAGAATCAATTTTTGCCTAACAATTACTAGATCCTAAAGCATTCATATACATAAGGTAATATGTTCTTACAAATAGGTGAACAATTTTCAAGAACCTTTAGTAGCATATCCCTGCATACATATTCCAACTACTTTCTATATTTAATTTAAATTTAACTTTCATTATATAATTTAACATATGAAGTTCTAGTCCTAATTCTTAAAAATCTTAGCAAAGATTAATTGTTGAACTATTTATTTTAGATAGATATGCACAACATATCATTGTTTTTACATATTTATAGTTCAAACCTTGAACTTCTTACATGACCGTAGGTTTTGGCCTTGGGTTTTATTTCTTTTATGAAAAGTATGGGTTTATATTATCTTTCTATTTGAACATCCATTGTAGGGTAAATGCCAATATTTCTTCCATTTTTTTAATTTCCTTAAGGTAATCTTAGATAAGGCTCTAGTAAAATTATTAATAGATTCTATGTGAAGGGGTGGTTTCTAAATAATCAAGAAAATGCACTTGGAATAGAATTGGTCATTTCAATGCTAGGGCCCAAATTCTAATTGTAGGATATGCATTCAAATTTTTATTTTCCATCTCTAATTTCTCAAATCTAGATGAAATTTTTCATGATATAATGTATGGAGCCAAAAAGTGGATGGTAGAAGGTTCTTTAGGAGAGGGTAAAAATAAGTTGAACTACTTAGATACCCCTTCTAAATTCCATTATCCCCATGTGGAATAGTCCAAATTTGAGAAAACTAAAAGAGCTATAAAATACCACATATATAATGTTGAATTTATAACTTATGCATTGGGTACATGTATGTTATGTTGGAAGAAAATGCACATAAACTATATAGATACACATGTTAAAATATTAATTATGATATCTTGTCACTGTATATTTATAAATGAAAGAAATGATGTTTATATATTTCATCTCCATATAACTACCCAAACCATACTACACTTGAATTATTCCAAAAAAAACTAACAAAGGGCTAATTATGACATGATATAATTATTTACAAATATTGAAACTACAAATGAGATTTATATCATAGCAGTCAATATACTCCCTTGATCTATAGGGGGAAAATATGATCTACAAAATATGAATTTGTTAATTAAAACACTTAATCTTGTTACCTTACAACTTGATCCTCTAATATCCTAATACCAATCAACTAATGTTGAGTTTTGTGTACATCCTCTTAGTACCTAGTTCTTCAATTTGTACATTTATCCTTGGCTTGCTCATATTGTAACTCTCTCAATTAGAATTCAACATGTCTCTAATAACTCTACAGTATGAAAAAAAGTATTTCATTCGTCAAATGAATGACCAACATCCCTAGTAGATTTTGTTAGTGTAAATAGTGTCATTATCTACCCAATTAGCTAATCACCTTTCTAAGATTGACCTATTCACACCCAGCTTAAGTTTACTTAGGTTTCTTTTGCTTTTGTCTCACTTCATAGCATTGAGACATGTGTCCTCGTGACTTGAGACACCTATTGCATGTACACTTGTCACTTGCTCACCCACTTGTCAAGTGAGCTCACAAGTGTCTCTCCTTTGGAGGGGAATTCCTAGAGTTTCACTCCTACCTTTTCACCTCCTCATCCTTTCCTATATATGCAAAACTTGATCATTTTATTTGCACTCTTCATTTTATATTTGATAGACATACTATTGTGCATATTTTATTCACTTGTGAAAGTTGTTTCTTGCTCTTTGATCTTAGCATTCTCCAACATGATATTAGAGTCATGAGAGCACATTCCTTCTCATTTTAAGGTGACTCCAACTCATAGACCTCTCAACAAAACATCATAGAACCAAACAAATAGTGTACTCATGTTCAAAAGACTCAAAAAACAAAAAACAAAAACTCTCATTTTGAATCAATTTCAATAAATTTCTATTTTTTCAAAAAAAAAATATCATTGTATGTACCGAAAAGTAGTAAAAATTTGAAAAAAACATAGTAGAGGGCCCTCTACCATCTGCTTGTTAGGGTAGATTTTGTATTTTGCAAACTTTTTTGGCCTATCCAGCCTATTTTTACAGGAAATTTTGTCGTTGTTTGCAAGCATTTATAGCCTGTTTGCAGCCACTTTTGGCCTATCAAGTGGTTTGTGGGCTTCATCGGCCTATTCATAAAATTATTTCTTTGGTTTGTGGGTGAGAATTTTGCGAAAGAAGAAGCTATTTATTCTTTGTCTTGCCTTGATTTTCAAGGTCATCCCCAAACCACTCTAGCTTATCAACATTGTCTATCGGGTGCCTCTTCACCATAACCAGCCGCACCCTCTTCGAAGGTTTTGATAGCCATATTTGTATGGTTTGTGGGCCTCGCGAACTCTCTGTCTCTACAACATTGGCGGTGCTATATCCTTGGTTTCCCCTGCACAGCCACCTTCATCAATTTCGGCACTTCTCTGTGACCTTTATCAATCGCCAGATCTCTGCGAGATTTCATTATTGTCATGTTTTTGGCATTATTTTGGGCAGCCTATCATGCTAATGTTGGTTTATGTAGAGAAAACTATAAACATTTAATTCGACCCGCTATTTCACAGCAAGTTGCGAGCTCCATTCAATATATGCTGCAGGCATCTCCACATGGCCAATGTATATTCTGCTGTGTATAAAGTCGCATAATCTGGAGATTAAGAAGCACGTTGCATCATATTGACCAGCATACAGTGCGGCCTCTACAAAGGCAGACTTCCATATCCATAAACCTATATAGGCTCGATCTCCTCACTCCTGCGACCTCTCCATTTCAAGCGGCTATTTCTCCTTGTCAACTTCTTTGCTAGTAGAATGATTGTGATGTAAAGTTGGGCTGATTTTGAAATGGCTGATGTTAAGTTGTGATGGCATGTTGATCTTTCCTCCGCAAGATCCAACCTTCCATTTCTGGAGAAAGCGTTGAACTGATATTTTCTTCGCTATTAGAACTTTCCAATGTGATATGCCAAGAGGATATCTTTGATTTGCGTCATTTGCAGATCGTTCTAGATTTGAAACATTTTTTCTTAATCCCTTAAAAAAGCTACAAAATCTGAAACGTTGGGAGTATTTATGTTACCAACTGTCATGGTCATTATAGCTTTTGCTTTATCAGAATGAACGTTGTCATAGACATTTACTTCTCCATTTATCATTGGTGCACCCTCAATTATTTATCTCCCAAACGGTTGGATCTTTATTCAGGTTTGTGGTATAATCACTTGCCACTCACTTAAAATTTCCTCATTTAGTGGTTTCTTTATTTTTGTTTTTTATTTATAATGCTAAGCAAGTCATTATGATGTGAAAGGTCACTTGAAGAAATCACACAAATCTAGCATTAAACAAATACACAAATATGTATGCTCACTCTTAGTGGTTGGTTAATTATTTATGCCAATTGTTAGTATTTTTTTTTTTTGGCTGTTGAGGCTTGCTCATAAGCTTGTAAAGAAGGCATTTTTTTTCATTTTTCATAATTTGTAAACGGGTGTGTTTTTTCGATTGTAAATAGACTTTGGAAAGTTGCTTATGGCACCAATGTTTTAGCATCAAGATGTTTTCAACTTGTTTGTTTTTTTAATTGCAAATGTTAACTTTTGAAGTCAACTTTGTAAGAAAATTTTGATGAGGTGTAACTTTCACCCCACTTATCAAAATTCTAAAAAAAATAAAAAGATTTTTATTAGAATTTTGCAAAAAAACTAATTTTGCATGTAAAAATAAAATATGGGTTGCCATTTTTTCACAAAATTGTAAAAATATTTGTGAGTTATAAATAGAAGATTTTGACATCTGTTCACAACTTGTAAAATTTTCTTGCACATTGTTTTTCTTGAGGAGGGTGGGCAAGGGGGGTGGCAGGGAAGGGGGGGCGGGGGATGAGGGACAGGAGGGGGAGGCCTATAATTAACACTAATCATTCTTAAGGGGGCTCTCTGAATCAAGGGAAGCAATCCAAGTGTTTCTACTTCAAGTTTTTTGGTTCATGTGATCATGTCTCTCACACTAAATCCCTTTCATAATCCTCCTAATAAATGGAAAATCAAATATGGATAATTATGGAAAGAAAAGACATACAATAGAAGAATGTTGGTTTCATCAAATGGAGGAACTCAAGCAAATTCTTCTTAGTCAGGGTATTATCTTACCTGATCCTCTAGTTTCAATACATGTAGAAACATCATCCAATCTCATACATTTTGTGAGACACTATCATTTAAGGATGAACAATGTAGTCTAATGACTTGCATTGATATCTAATCTCCTATATCACCTACTGCTACATCCAAATCTAGTGTCGACTCATTCGTGAGTTCTCATGATTCTTTGCATCAAGTTATTGCTATCGTCATTCCATATCCACCGCATTAGGATGCATATCTACTAGGCATAGCATCGTCGTTTGTAGAATCCCACCTTGTAGATTTGGATGATAGTATTGAAGACATTCATCTTCTATTTGATGGCAACTTTGATGGAGTTGCATCATCATTTTCATTTTTGTATATTGCTCTTACCTCACCTACATCATCTTCTATCATTATAGATTGTGTGGGCATTCATGAGTTGACATATCCAACTCAACTATCATTATATGTAGCAATATCATATTCACAACCATAATATTTTATGGTACCTAATACATCTTATCAACATCCATCACACATCAGTATTGGCTTGGGGATCTTTGAGCATCATTCTAAGGCATCATTGGTAACATTTCATTCCTTGAATTATGTGCAGCTTCAAGACATTCATCTTACTTCTTGCATATTCCTATCTAGAATGGGAAGTCATCTTGCACACATTTGTGGTGTTGTTTCTTCCCAAGGGGAGAAATGTTATTCAGAGATCATGGATCATCTTCAACATCCAATGTCAAGCATCTACCAACACTACATGCATCATTTTGAGGGGAGATTGCAAGGTTTCTCTTCTACTATCAATTTTGGGAGGAAGCATTTCCTCACATGGAGTTTGAATCACTTCACATTTTGGGGGGGGAGGGAGGTTGAAAATGGCCTTCTCTCTTTCTCTCCTATGGGGGGGAACACCTCATGTAATTATGTGATAGAATTAGTCCTTGGGTGTCATCATGAATACTTACATCTTCTTCACTTATACATTCCATTGCATTTACATCATTCTCTTTTGGAGAGGGGTTTTTATTTCCCACTAGATTTTTCTCCTTTACTCCACTTTATGAGATATTTGTACATGAGTACCTAACATGGCCTAATAATTGGGACTCATCATTAGTACATACATTACGCTCTAAGTGTAATAGGCATCCCTATTCCGCCTATTTTATTTTTTATTTTTACTGACTATTTTTTTAATTTTGATGATATTTAAAAATACTTTGAACAAAAAGTAAAGTGCACCAACTAAAGAACTTATAATGAAGAGAAGTTCTGAAATTTCAATTCTTTTCAATGAAACAATAGGGTTGAATATTCCAATTTTTATTAAAAACAAAATATCGAGTTTTCCTCAAATATAATAACAACCCAGTACATAAATATCATCTATTATCTAATTTCAATATACCCAAAAAAAGTTTGCCACTTTGATAAACTGTTGTAGTAGAAACCAATGTACTGGAAGCAAGGAAATGTTTATCAAAACTCTCAAACAATGAAGTCTCTACTCCTTTCATGATTACTGAGTGTTATCCCAGCCTAGGCACCCAATCTCCAACAACAAGCAACCCCAAACCCTAGGCGACTTTGCTGCTCAAGCTCCCACATCCAAGCTAGGAATGATGCGGCCCAAGGACAAGTTAGAAATGCAAGATAAATCTGCCACTCTACCTCAAAACCCAATGCCTAACCCTTCTTCACTTAGCCATTGCTTTGTATGCCATATAGATCACCAAATAATTATTGTAAATGCAATGAAGAGGAGGTATGGCCTATCCTAGAAAGGGGCGACCAACAAGAAGAAGAATTTTCTAATTTGCAAACACTTCACAACCCTATTGACCCAAAAACTCCAAAGATTCAAAACTGAAAAACCCTATAAAAACTCCACAATAAAGCTCAAGAGTGATTCTTGAATATAATCAACATCAATCCCCAAGATTGGATCTCTCACCAATGTCGAAGATGTTGCCTACGAGGGATTTTGTCCCCACAAACCAAACCCTACTAAAGAAAGCTTATCCAACAATAGAAGTATTCTCATATCCAAATCAACTTGAATGAATAAATTTCTCAAATAGAGGCCTTTTTATAACCCACCAAAACCCTACACCCCCTTTTAGCATTTCACTTTTTAAAATATTTTAACTTCTTTTTAACTTCTCAATGTGGCACCCAAAAATAATAAAAGACCCATACCTTTTAAATTTAAATATTTCACTTTATAATATTTCCTTATGACTCCCCAACACTTTATAATTGAACTCCTTATTTTCCCTTAAAAAGTGAATTTATTAAATATTTAATTTTTTTCGACTTAAGTCACTTTAACACCATTAATTAATTTAAGTTGTCTTTTAATTTAATTTTATTCAAAAACTTACAGATTAATTATTTAATTATACATGCTAACATTGTAAAAATTGGGGACATTACAGTCTGCGCTTCCCAAATATTGCTTGTCCTTAAGCAATGCTAGCACAACCACGAAGCCTCCTGACTATAACAAGCTAAACTAGTTGTAATTCTAGGATCCCAAACCAATCTCCTAAAGTAACCACAAAGTTGTCATTGCGCCACTTTAATAAAAACCATCAGCTCATAATGTCCACTTTGAACTCCCCTCTCTAACAATCCAAAAAAGTAGACATCACCAACATCCAAACTGAGATATCTGCATGGGCTGAAATCTGAATCATGAAAAATCTCTTGCCAAGGCATCCCAATGAAGCCCATGTCTACAATCCCATTGTCTAACACAATCTTGGGAAATTTGAAATATAATTTTCTCAACCCCAAAGGCAGGCCCTTAGCATATCTCCTTACATTATCTCAAAAGTGATACCAATCAATCCCTAACTAGAAGCCAATAACAATAGTGTCATCCTCAGAATCATACATTTTGACAATGCCATCTCAATCATAGATTGATAACCTCTCACTAACACCTAATCCCCAGGTGTCAATATGCTCATATCAAGCACACCAACTCATCCAATTGACTACAATCATCATAGTAAAATCTACAAATATAGATATTAACATCCTAAACGTAATCGTCCCTCATACTAGTGGAGACTGTCAATAACTACTCTAACTCTGTGAATCCTCCCACAACCTATTACCAAGATCCATGTTGGTACTCAAAGTCCCTCTGCCCATAAACTGATGTTGTTATCATCAACATGGAAATGCTAGGGTAGTAGATGTCATAAATCATTACTCCTGAAAACATAGGATATGTGAATGCATAAATAACTAAAAGAACTCTTTCAATAACCAAACTAGACCTACTAATCAGCACCAACTAAAAATTACTCCAATATTGAGCTGGAGGTAGTGGCCATTCCATTTGAATGTTATCATGCAAGTTCCTAGGTAGGCTGATTGGAAAGTGGATAGTGGTACCATCTCTAAAGTTTGGTCAATAACTCCAATCCTGAATCAACATCATACCCCCGGTGACTGTACTTGGATCCCAAATCCTATGATTATCTCCAATCATACTCACACACACAACCTCATGGTTGATGCAACAAATGATGACAATCCTATGAAGTTTGAAAATAAGATGTATAACCATATTGAAATTTCCATGGATACCATAATTTGGTGATCCCTTATCAACACTCAACCTCCAAGGGTTAGAGTGACAATCCAATGCACATAAACCCATGCAATCAAATGTATTCTTCAACACAAATTTTGATAAATCCCTATACATCGATATAGAACAGTCACAATTCATCCAAGAGTAAGACAAGACCCCTTGCACCAAATCCAAAAATCCTCCTACTTGAGACTTTTCTATCTCCTTGTGATTATCAAATTCATGTATAGACAAAAGACTATTGTTAACACTCATAAAATTCACATATTCTTCATCATTTTCAATGATGTCTTCATAAGTTTCATGCATACCTTCTTCAATCCTGAATGCTCATCATTACCTATTGATCCAAGCAAAGTGTAGTACGCTAAAAATTGCCTTCAATACCTATTGTATCTGCTATATCATAGCTACAATCTATAACTATGTGAGAAGATTGATCCCCAAAATTTAAGAATTCAATTTCTTGACGTAGGTTCCAATCTCTATCAACATCCTAAATCTTTTCAATACGAGGAATACTAGAATCATTATACACCGTTTCACATCTATGAAGTTTTTCCATCCCTTCAAATAATTTCTTAGTCTCCATTATCCTTGCATCACTTTCTTGTTCATCGAAAGTGGTTGCAATAGAAATAGAATCTTTTGCTTTGTATAATGAAAAGTGAGTCATACTTAATTGCAAACAAAGATCGTTAGCTTCTCTTGCCTTGTCTTCAGCATATTTGAAATCCAAATATCTGTCCAAAAGCAATTGCAAATAATCTAATTTCATCATTTTTAATGCTTCTTTGATAGAGTACAAGTGGGTATGAGTGACTCCACTTGCAACTCCCTTTTGCTTCTCCTCAATCTAAGTTTTGTAAATGAGATCTTCAATGTATTTATCAATATCATCTGCCCTTGTAAACACTTGCACCGCTTTCTCATCTGTAACCACAAGTTGGTCCTTCAAATCTTGCAATACTAAAGGTCTTTGATCAAACTCATAAACATGACTTGGGCTTTCAAACAATGATTTTTCTGTTTCGTTTTCATTAGTAAGAACCATATAATCATCAAAGTTACTTTTTTCACTAGATGATGCCTTGCAATCCTCAAACAAAAATGATGGGACAGCGTTATGATCAAACATACTATCCTCAAAATTATTTGTTTCCTCTCTACAAGGCTTATAAAAAAAAATCTCTACATCACCAACATAGAGAAGTGTGCACCTTTCACTAGTAGATGCAATAAATGGTTCTTTTTCATTAAAGCCCATGTATCACTCTGTTGGACACAAAATGTGTGAGACTCATCCTCTTTTTTTAATGCATCATATAGCCACCATGAACAACTTCCATTTTTGTAACTATTTGTTCCTCCTCTAGCCTCTTCACCTTTTCACTTGTGCATCTGTGATTAGGCTCTCGAGTTCCTTTGCATGAGAATCAAAGATTTTGTCTTCCCATTTGATTCTTGCTTATTTTAGGAGGTTTTGTAACCTGTAAACCTAAAGAAATCAATTCCTCCTTAGTCAACTAGTATTTAATCCTCTCAATTTTTTTCTCAACCAACCCTTTTGATAACTCATGAGCTATGGGCGAAACAACCCGCTCCTTCCTCCAAATGGCCAACAAGTTAGATAGCAACTGCTTGGATATATCATCCTCCCCATCTAAAATCAATGACAAATAGTTTGCATTGTTGTTATAACATTCTTTGCATGATATTTTCTGATTTTTGATAAAGAAGCATTAAAACATTCTAAGTATTAAATCATCACATTTGAGATCAATCATCACCACATAAGATCTAACCTTAGCCACATGGTTTCTAAAATTCTTATCCTCCTATCAAAAGAAGGTTGTCTAATATCATCCAACCTATGGAAACTATCCTCAATCAGCTGAAATATCTCTTTCATCATGTTGTCATTGTAAGGAGCTTTAGGTGCTAAAAGTCTCATGATTTCACTTAAACAAGAAGTAACCATCAGTTTAACCTAATCATCTAAATGTCTCAACAAATATAACTTAACCAAGGCATACATTGATGGACTCACTGCTAGTTTCATTATGTGAGAGGGTGATCGACCAATCATTTTTAAACAAGTTTCAACTTCCTCCAAAGTACTGAGAAGAACTTCCTTTGACTAAGATGGGCCTTCAAGTTTCATACCTACAATGTAAATCTTCCCACACAAATTTTCCTTTTTCCTTTGCAATCTATGATCATACTTTATCTTAATTTCCATGAAATCAACAAATGAAATATGAGCTTGAAACTCTGCTCCCAATGCTTTATAATTTATATAACTTCCCAAAAAAAAAAAAATCATTAAGAGGCTCCATGGTTTTGTATTTGTTTGTACCTTTGTTTCCACTACTGGACTCCAATGTTATAACTAAAAATTTCTAAATAACACAACCCAATAGGCTGGCAAGATCTTCTACTCCGATACAACTGTAATAGGCAACACTATTCTACCTATTTTAATTTTAATTTTTACTGACTATTTGTTTTGTGTTTTGACGATATTTGAAAATACTTTGAATAGAAAGTAAAGTGAAGCAACTAAAGAACTTATAATGAAGAGAAGTTCTAAAATTTCAATACTTTTCAATGAAACAATAGATTGAATATTTCATATTTTTATTACAAATAAAATGTTAAGTTTTCCTCGAATATAACAACCCAGTACATAAAATATCATCTATTATCTAATTTCACCATACCCAAAGAAAAATTTTCCACTTTGATAAACTGTTGTAGTAGAAACCAACATATTAGAAGCAAGGAAATACCTGTCAAAACCCTCAAACAATGAAGTCTTCATTCCTTTCATGATTACTGAGCGTTATCCCAGCCTAGGCACCCAATCTCCAACAAGAAGCAACCCTAAACCCTATATGACTTTGTTGCTCAAACTCCCACTTCCAAATTGGGAATGGTGTGACCTAAGGACAAGCTAGAAATGCAAGATAAATCTACCACTCTACCTCAAAACCCAATGCCTAACCCTTCTTCACTCAACCATTGCTTTGTATGCCATATAGATCACCAAATAATGACTGCAAATGCAATGAAGAGGAGGTACGACCTATCTTGGAAAGGGGCAACCAAGAAGAAGAAGAATTTTTTGATTTGCAAACAATTCACAACCCTACTGACCCAAAAAATCCAAAGATTTAAAAATGAAAACCTTATAAAAAATCTACAATAAATCTCAAGAGTGATTCCTAAATGGAAATCACCATCAATCCCCAAGATTGGATCTCTCACCAACGTCACAGATGTTTCCTACAAGGGATTTCGTCCCCACAAACCAAACCCTACTGAAGAAAGCTCCTCCAGCAATAGAAGTTTTCTCGTATCGAAATCAACCTAAATGAATAAATTTATCAAATAGAGGCCTTTTTATAACATGCCAATACCCTATGCCCTCTTTTGGCATTTCACTTTTTAAAATATTTAAACTTTATTTTTAACTCCTCAATGTGGTGCCCAAAAATAATAAAAGGTCCATACTTTTTAAATTTAAATATTTCACTTTATATTATTTCCTTATGACTCCCCAACTTTACTTTATAATTGAACTCCTTATTTCCCCTTAAAAAGTGAATTCATTAAATATTTAACTTTTTTTTACTTAAGTCAACTTAACACCATTAATTAATTTAAGTTGTCTTTTTAATTTAATTTTATTCAACAACTTAAAAATTAATTATTTAATTATATGTTTACATTGTAAAAATTGGGGACATTACACTAAGTTTCACTTAAAGGGGGTGTTAGTGTAAATAGTGTCATTATCTATCTAGTTAGCTAATAACCTATCTAGGATTGACCTAGATTCATACCTAGCTTAAGCCTACTTAGGTTTCTTTTTTTTTGTCTCACTTCATAGCATTGAGACATGTGTTCTCATAGCTTGAGACACCTATTGCATGTACACTTGCCACTTGCTCACCCACTTGTCAAGTGAGCTCACAAGTGTCCCACCTTTGGATGGGTAGTCATATTTTCACTCCTACCTTCTCACCTCCTCATCCTTGCCTATATATGCAAGGCTCGATCACTGTATTTACATACTCTTCATCTTATATTTGATAGGCATACAATTGTGCATATTTTTTTTACTTGTGGAATTTGTTTCATGCTCTTTGATCTTGGTATTCTCTACTTATCATGACATTAATTTCAAATGTAATACCAAGTGAACACGAGTTGTAAATAATCATACATAATTTTTACACAAAATGGCTTTACCTCTTGCAAAAAAAATTCTTTCAATGAACTTTTTTAAAATATAAAACTAAACTAAACATAACATAGATAACACTAAACATAGTAAACTAAAACATCAAATGAAATGTAAATTGTTAGAAAAAACTATACTGAAAACAGTAAACCATCTACTCTTGCAAAAAAAATCTCAATTAATTTGTACTCTATGTGAGAAGAAATTTAGATATATGAGCATTTCTCCAACTTATGATGAGTCCTTCAACCTCCATTTTGATGAGTGATACAAAAGAATAGATAATATGTGTACTTTGATTCAATATAAAAAATAAATTATCACAACAAAACAAAGAAAGCACATTACATGTAGATGTATGCAAATTAGGATAATCTCTAACTCTAACT
This sequence comes from Sequoiadendron giganteum, assembly GCA_007115665.2. NCBI lineage: Eukaryota > Viridiplantae > Streptophyta > Pinopsida > Cupressales > Cupressaceae > Sequoiadendron > Sequoiadendron giganteum. The sequence goes on along the minus strand of CM021102.1, from coordinate 187,831,254 downwards.
TAATGTATGCATAACACATCCATTAATCACACCTCAACATGAATATACAAACCTAGACATAATCTATAGGATTAAACTTGAAATTCATACAAGTGGCATTATATATTATTGACAATTTGGAGTTATTCACCTCAATCTTCTAGTATTTAGATTCATGCAGGGATTGGTGGTATATACAAATACCATTGAGAATTTGTTAAGTTACAAGGATAATGCTATCCTCAATTAGACCCCTAATAGACCATATTTACAATTCTAATTGAATGGTAAAATATAACAAGAAAGCATGTTGATCCAAGAGGATGAGTCACTAGACCATGTCACATTTATCATTTGTTGCTTGACAACCCCTATAGTTTTTCAATAGGAATATCATTTTCTTACCACCCACATTAAAAACCAAAATTCCTAAATCATCTTTAGTGGTCATGAGATATTTTTGAATTGGATGTGAAATAATTTGGTTCAATTGACACTTGATGTGGGATAATCTAGGTCCATATGCAATCTTGCACCACCCAAAAATATTTCATTTTTCAGTTATGTTTTTTGGATTTTGGTAGTGTAATTGGTTAGTTGCTCGGAGAATTTCAAAAATAATTTGGATAAATTGGTAATTTCATCTTGTAGAGAAGCCAATTGGGTTGTCACAAATCAAAATTTCATGAAATTTGGATGAAAAATGAGCAAGTTATGATCTTGTGGGTTTTCAACCTGCTACTAGACATTTGTAGAGATTTACATGTAAACCAGAAGATTGTGGGATTTGAGATAGTTGTGAGTTACAGGTTTTAGACCACAATTGAACCTTTAAAAAAACCTAATGAACCAAAACTTTTTTCCAACCTAATTCTTGATGGGTTCTAATGGATTTTCCTGCATTGCACAAAAAGTGACGCCATCTGAACTTGTGAAGATTTTAGGTGCATTTGAACATGTGTGGAAGACCCTAAGTGAATTAGAAATTTTTTTCAGTCCAATACTTGATGGGTTTTGATGTATTTTCTCGTATTGCCTAAAAAGTGATGTCATTCAACCTTGTGAAGATTTTGGCACCATCTATCTTTTGCAGAAGTTTCATTTGCATCAAAATATTGTGGGTAATTCGTAGTGAACTAAATATAGTGATATAATGAACCAATTTTTATGAACATCAATGTAGAAGCATCATTTTTGTTGGAAATTGGTCAGTGATCCCCTCGGGATTCATGGTATGGACTAACCACCTCCCATGGATCCGTTAACTTTGGCAGTTGTATCGGGCATTAACAGGTCGATCTTTTGGTGCAACGACAATCATGGTGCCAACAATTGGTATCAAATCCAAAGGTTTCAGGTTAAAATCCCCTCAAGTAATTATGAGGGGGAAATTTTTGGCAGTTGGTCAGTGCTTCCCTCGAGATTCATTTCATGGACTAACCACCTCATGTGGATCCGTTAACTCTAGTAGATGTATCGGGCATTAACAGGTTGATCTTTTGGTGCAACGACAACCATGGGGCCAACAATTTTATCATGTTATATATTTGCATTAGAATTTATTTTTAGGTGTTTAATAACATTTTAGGTGTTTTTTATTTAAGTTTGGAGAAATAAGTAGTCATAAATTTTAAATTTTGGTGTTTTTACTTAACCCCAAGTACCTAATTAGGGGTTTGAATGCTTAATGTATAAACTTTGTTTTTTATGGGATGAGGAAAGTAGTTAGAGATGATCTTTTACTTTTAAAAATATGTCAAAAAAAATTCTTATGTCATTCTGGAAAGAAGAGGAATGAAGTTTTTGTTTGTTGGTATGCTGGAAAGGTGTTACTAGTGTTCTAGACCTTCATTTTTGTAAAATAAGTAAATTTTGAAGTAATTTATTTAATTTTATTACTTTTGTAGGTTTAAGGGTTTATAAAAACCTAATGCATTTGGTTTGAGGTCTTGAAAGTGGATGTTAAACTAAAAATGATTTTTTTTCACTCATTACCATGTCAAAACCCTAGGATTTAAAAGAAGAAATTTGGTTTTTGGGAGAAATACACCTACCCAATTGATAAAATCTGGTCTATAGGCCTAAGGAAACCTAATTCAACTATTCAAATAAACTTTGTATCATTTTTACATGTGTGAGGGCATTATTTCAAGAAAACTTGGTTTTAGCAACTTAAAGGGCTAGTTAGGATTGGTAACAATCCATTTTTGAAGGATTTTTGTTTCATTTTGGAGGATTCCATTGTAGGAGGAGTTGTATCTCTATAAAGGGTATTTGAAAGTGTGTATAAATTCCAAATTAACTCCATCAAATTTATTTTCCCATCAAATTTGTCTAAAAATGGGACTACTAGGAAGAGATAATTTGTCATTTACAAGTCATTTATCATTGTACATTTTTTGCAAATTCCTTTCCCTCTACATCAATTTGGTATCAGAGCAATTTTGGCACCTGAAAGAGACAAGAAATACTTTATTTTGTGTTGGTAAGATGCATTGAGAAGCCAAAATGCCACCTATAAGAGAAATGAGAGGAGATGGAAAAGGAGGTGTCTAGATGAGGGATGTCATTCTTGAAGAGAAAAGGGATATGAGTGTGAGTTTTGATACTAGATTCACAGTAGTAGAGGAATATCAGAGAAGAGGAGTCATCATAGGAGATGTGAGTGACAGAGATGAATATCCACAAGCACTTGAAGAAGAGGTTAAAGAGTTTGTAGATGTTGGAATAGATAGATTCCTCAAGGTGATCATGGGACAAGGTCCAAACCAAAGGTAAATATCCCTACCTATGTACTTGTATTTTAGATAGAAAAAACACTTATTGGTTGGGTTATAAAATTGGATAAATAGTTTAACAATGAAAATGTTATCGATGAAGGCAAGGTGAAGTTTGCTTGTACAAGATTAAAGGGTCATGCAACTCTTTTGTGGGATTTCATACAAGATGGGAGGAGAAAGACAATTAAGAATAAAATTAAATCTTGGGATAGAATGGTAGAAAAACATAAGTCAAAATTCATTCCTAGTGACTATCAAACTAACCTCTTTGAGAAGTTACAAAATCTAAAACAAAAAGAGATGAGTGTCAAAGAGTATACATAGGAGTTTTATAGATTACCCATCAGATCTACAAATGGGAAATAAGACATGGAGAAGATATCCAAGTATCTCAAAGGGTTAAGATAAAATATTCAAAATGAACTTAACCTAATCAACCAAGGACAAAAGAAGAGTACTACTAGTTTTATCTAAAATCATGAGATAATTTGAATAGAAAACAAAATTAGAAAAATAGGTGTAGAGATATAAATTTCAAAGGTAGGGGATAGCAAGGAGGAAGAAATTCATCTCAAAAATAAAATTCAAAACCAAGTCCTTTCCAAGAATAATCACATAATCCAAGAGGTGGGTTCAAAGGAAGAAGGCCTTGTTCTAGGGTGGATACAAATAAAGAGGTAGTGGATTTGTTGGTAAATATTTCAAATACAATATTTTTGGAGCTCATAGGTTTTGGGAATGTCTAGAAGACCCTCAAGCAAGAAGCTCAAAGATTAAGGGAAAAAATCAAGTAATCCAAGCATAAAAAGAAAGTGTAGGATATCCATCCCATGCAAAAGAACCTGAAGTTGGAGAGTCTTTGTTGATGAGAATAGTGTTGACCAAACCACCCAAGGAGAAAGAACCTACCCAAAGAAAAAATTTGTTCAAGACATCATGAAAATACCAAGGTAAATGTTGCAAAATGGTTATGATTCAGGTAGCACTATTAATTTAGTTTCAATAGAAATGGTAGAGAAGATTGGGTTGAAAATAATTCCACTTTAAACTCCATATAAGGTTCCATGGCTCAATAAAGGACAAGAAAGTTTATTTATACTGTTGTTACTAAAAGAAATTTTCAATTTTTGAAGAAGAAAACTACCAAACAAACTATACTAGCACTTCCTGATTTTAAATAGGCTTTCCAAGTTGAATGTGATGCAAGAGGGGTAGCCATTGGAGCCACCCTAATTCAATTAGGTAGGCCTATTGCACACTTTAGCAAGAAGTTAATTGATGCAAAAAAGAGGTATTCAACTTAAGATCTTGAGTTTTATGCTTTCGTTCAATCCTTAAGGAAGTTGAGACATTATTTGATGCCTAAGGATTATTTTTTAAATGATCACAACCATGTGTACCAAGGAGTTATATGAGAGAGAAAATAATTAGAGAAAAGCGGTGTGGTAGTCTTGTTGGTCATTTTGACCTAGATAATACTTTAACTCAACAAAGTGCTCATTGCTTTTGGCCTAAATTGCAATTAGATGTGAGAAATTGTGTAGAAAGGTGTAAAGTGTGTCAATATGCTAAGGAAAAGAGTACAAATGTAAGCCTTTATTTGCCTTTACCAATCCCAAATAGACCTTGGAACTCCATTCGTATGGATTTTGTTTTGTATCTACCTAGAACCCAAAGAGGCCATGATTCAATCTTTGTTGTAGTAGATAGGTTTTCTAAAATGGATCATTTTATAGCATGTGAGACAAAAAGTGATGCTACTCATATTGTTGATTCATTCTTCAAAGAGGTGGTTAGATTACATGGCATTCCACTAAGTATTATATTAGATAGATATAATAAATTTGTGGGACACTTTTGGAGGAATTTTTGGAAGAATTTGGGCACTAATTTGAATTTTAGTTTAAAATACCACCCTCAAAGTGATGGAAAAATATAGGTTGTCAACAAGACTTTGGGTAATCTACTAAGATGCTTAACAAAGGATAATCCCAAACAATAGGATCTCATCTTGCCACAAGCATATTTGCTTACAATGATTCACCTAATAGGAGTATAGGTATGATTCATTTTCAAATAGTGTGTGGTTCATGTCCTAGACATGTTTTTGAGCTGAGGGATTTGGAAAAATTGGTGAAAATAAGTGTTGAGGGAGAGGAGTTTTTTATTTCTATGCAAGAAGTACATGAACAAGTTAAGAAACAATTAGAGGCAACTGTGACTAAACACAAGAAAAATGTAGACTTCAAGAGGAGAGGTTAATCTTCAAATTGGAGACATGGTATTAGCTCATCTAAGGAAGGACATGTTTCCAAAAAGGTGAGTATAAAAAATTGAAAATCAAGAAAATTAGCCCTTGTAAGATTTTAAGAAAAATTTCTAAAAATTCTTATGAGATGGAATTATCAAGTGGTGTTGGAATATCTCCTATATTCAATATTGTAGAATTGTAGCCATAAAAAAAATTCTAATTATGAAGATGACACGATTGAGAGAAAGGAAGTATCAATTAGGAAATGGGAAAACTAGTTGTAAAAAGCCAACAAGGAAGAACTAGAAGTTATTCTTGACAAGAAAGTTGTTAAACAAACAATGGGTAAAGAGTATTACCAGTACTTATTGAAGTGGCAATGTCATTCAATAGAGGATTCTACTTGGATGATTGAATCAAACATCAATAAGCATGGTAGTAACTTTGTAGACCTCATGAGAAGGAGCTCATGAGCTAACTTTTTGCTCCTTGGGAGTATGATGCTGGAGCATCATTTTATCTTGTTCTAGATTTATATTAGAATGTAGTATTAGGTATTTAATCACATTTTATGAGGTTTTATTTAAGTTTAAAAAATAATTAGTCATAAATTTTAAATTTTGGTATTTTTACTTAACCCCAAGTACCTAATTAGGGGTTTAAATGCTTAATTTGTAAAATTTGGTTTGCATGGGATGAGATAGGTAGTTATGGATGATGTTTGAATTTGAAAAACATGTAAAAATCAGTTTTATGTCATTCTGGAAAGAAGAGGAATGAAGTTTTCTTTGCAAGTATGCTGGCAAGGTGTTACTAGTGTTCTAGACCTCTATTTTTTTTTTAAATAAGTAAATTTTGAAGACCTAATGCATTTGGTTTGAGGTCTTGAAAGTGGATTAAATTGGAAATGATTTTTTCACATGTTTCCCTATCAAAACCTTGCCTAGTGTTTAAAGGAAGAAATTTGAGTTTTGGGACAAATACGCCTACCCAAGAAAATATAATTTTAGCAATTTAAAGGGCTAATTAGGATTGGTAACAATCCATTTTGAAGGATTTTTTTAATTTTGGAGGATTCCATTGTAGGAGTTATATCTCCATAAAGAGTATTTAAAATTGTGTTAATATTCCAAAGAAACTCCATAAAAGTTGTTGTCCCATCAAATTTATCCAAAAACAAGGTTGCTAGGAAGAGACGATTTGTCAAACAAGTCACTGATCACTGTACTTTTTCTGTAAATTTCTTTCCTTCTACATCAAATATCTTTTCTTAGATGGCATGAGCTTGACACAAAATGATGTGATCTAGTATGGATTGTGAGAACTTAATATCCAACTGAACCTAAAGTGGAATTTCATGTATGAAGTTTTTAACTGTGGACTTTCTACTTGCATCTGCACTTGCAAATTTTTAGCTCACTACTGCACCTTGTAGGAACTTTGAGGTCATTGGGACTTTCATACTTTTGACCTACATCTATATTTCAATTTATTATAATGAATTAGAAGTTGTGATGGCCCAGTTTGAATTTTATTCATCTTCCATGGTTGTTGATGGATAAATGAATAAAATGATATCACTTGGGGATCTTTTGGGAATGGTGAAAGGTCGAATATGAAAGATTCTATTTGAATGTACTCTTGTAACTAAATGTTGTTTCCAAACATTAAATTCATTATTTTCTTGGTTCTATAAATAATTTTTTATAAAATATGGATTTGACTATGTGGTCAGGTAATTTAATTAAATCCCCTAATCTCAACTACACCAAGTGGTATCAAAGTAGGTTGTGAGAAGAGCCATTATTGTGTTCATATCAGAGAAAAAATATTATAAGATTTTTTTGTGGGTGAGTAAGGAAAGAGAAGACTTGCAACTACATAAGGTTTGAGGAGACATGACACATAGAGGATGAGGCCAAAGAGGAGAATCACCATGAGTTGGTGATATGGCACAATGATAGAGGTGGAACAAAGGAGAGGCGTGCATGTTGAAGATGTCAACAAGGATGAAGAAATGGTGGTAGAAGAAGAAGAAGCATATGAAGGAAATGAAGAAGTAGACCAAAGAGAGGAAAGATCTTTTAGGGAAATGCCTAGAATCAGTAGTAGACTAAGGATAGACCCTCCTATTTTTAATGGAAGCTTGAAACCTAAAGAACTTATAGATTGGATAACAAAAAAGGAGAAATATTTTGACTTTGAAGGAACACAAGATGAATAGAAAGTTAAGCTTACCCGTACGAAGTTGAAAGGTCATGCATCTTTATGGTGGGAACATTTGTAGATAGAAAGACAAAGATGAGGCAAGGACAAGATTAATCCATGGGAAAGAATGATGATAAAATTAAAAGTGAATTTCTTGCTAGTAGATTATAATCAAAGTTTGTTCAAGAAGTTATAGAACCTAAAGAAAAAGGAATTTAATGTCAAATAATGTACAAAAGGACTCTATCAATTGAGTATTCAGGCATGACATGTGGATGGTGATGTTGAGAAGGTATCAAGGTATCTAAAAATGGTCTATTATTATCAAATCAAGATGAGTTAAGCATGATCATATTGCATACAGTAGAAGAATCCTACTAGTATGTCCTAAAGGTAGAAGAAAAAAATGATAGGAAACAACAAAATAATTTCAAAGTAGAGGAAGGTTCTCACATGGAAAAGGAAATTATAGTGATAGCAGAGGCTACCAAAGTAAGCAAAAAGAAGTTAGAACCTCCTAGACATGTTCTTATACTCAGGAGACTGGAGGAAGAGGAGGTTATACCAAAGGTAGAAGTGATAATTTTAGAGAAAGAGGAAGAGGTAGAAGTTTTAGTGGTACTTGTTACCAATGTGGTGAAACTAGGCATAGGGAATTTTAGTGCATAAATATAGAAAAGTAGTATTAAAGGCAAGGAGGCTAAATTCATGCGGCCCAACCAAAATATGAAAGCCTAGCTTCACCAAAGTTTGGAGAAGAACCAAAATATGGAGAATCGTTGATGATAAGAAGAATTTTATTGAAACTTAAGAAGGAAAAGGAAGAACCAACATAGAGGAGAAATTTGTCCAAGACCATATGTAAGTCTGGAGGGAAATGTTGTAGAGTGGTCATTGATAGTGGAAGCATTGACAATATTGAGTGAGAATAAATGGTGGATAAGTTCTAATTGAATAGGATGAAACATCTCACTCCCTACAATGTTCTTGGTTGCAAAAGGGACATTAATTACTGGTAAGGTGAACAATATTTGGTGAATTTTCATATAGTGAGTTATAAGGATGAAATAATGTGTGATATCATGCCAATAGAGTCACATTCTATTGGGTGGAACCTAGAAATATAATAGGTAGGCCATTCATGATGGCAAGAATAATTGTTATTAAACAAAAAAGGAATGGAAAGGAGTATACCTTGAATCCCATGAAGGATAACAATGAGGAGGTAGAGAATAATCCTATTTTTTTCTTTATGAATAGGAAACAATTTTTAAAATATTTGAAGAAGGAGAAAGCATGATATGATTTCATTCCTAAACTTGTAAAGATTAGGACAATAAAGAATAAGGAGGAAGTGTTTGGTGAGGTACAAGATATATTGAGTAATTTTTTTGAAATTCTGAAGAAATAATTACCTAATGGATTGTCACCCATGAGGAGCATTAGTCATTGTATGGATTTGATACCAAGGGCTATTTTTCCAAACAAGGAACTGTACATAATGAACCTAATGGAGAATAAGGAGATTAGTTACCAAGTGCAAGAATTTATTAACAAAGTTTTGATTAGGGAGACTTTAAGTCCATGTGTTGTTCCTATAGTACTCACACCAAAGAAGGGTGGTGAATGGTAAATTTGTATAAATTTAAGAGCTATAAACAAGATAACAATGAAGTATAGATTTATTTTTCCCTAGATAGATTACATAATGGATTGGTTGAGTGGAGCAAAATACTTCACAAAGATAGATTTGAAGAGTGGATACCATCAGAGGAGATGAGTGAAATATTTTTTTCAAGACAAAGGATGGTCTATATGAGTGGTTGGTAGTGCCATTTGGGTTGAAAATTACCCTAAATACCTTCATTTGATTAATGAATAACATACTAAAATATTTTCTTGGCAAATTTGTAATTGTATACTTAAATGATATTTTGATATTCAACAAAACAAAAGAACATATGGCACATATTAGGGTTATTTTGTAAATATTAGAGAAAGAGAATCTATTGGTAAATTTAAATAAATTTAGTTTCATAAAAATAAACTAGTGTATCTAGGATTTGTGATGTCAGAAAAAGGTATGAAAAAGGACCCAAAGAACATTAAGGCTATTTTTTATTAGCCTTTACCAAAATTTATATTTTAATCTAGAATTTTTCATGGCTTAGCAAGCTTCTACAACAAGTTCATACAAAATTTGAGTGGAATTTGTGCTCCAATCATGGAGACAATGAAAGGGAATCATATATTCCTTTTTGGACAGTTGCAGTATAGAGGAGATTCTAGTTATTAAAGGAAAAGGTGATTGTACAACTAGTGTTAGCACTTCGATATTTTGAAAAATAATCAAGTTGATTATGATGCAAGTGGAATAAGGATTGGAGGTGTAATAATTCAATAGGGTACACCCATAGTATACTTTAGTGAGAATTTTAATGAAGATAAAATAAAATACTCGGTTTATGATCAAGAGTTCTATGTCATTGTGCAAGCATTAAAGAGGTGGAGACATTATTCTCTACCCAAGGAGTTTGTGTTGTACATGGATCATCATATTCTATAATTTATAAATAGTCAAGGTAAGTGAAACCAAAGACCATGAAATGGGTTGAGTTCTTTCAAATCTATTCATTTGTTTTGAAGTGTAGGAGTGGACAATCTAATTAGGTAGCTAATGCATTGAGTAGAAGATTTTTTTTGTTGAATGAACTATGTATAAATTATGTGGGCTTTGATTCTATGAGAGAATTGTATAAAGGAAATAAATAATTTTGAGATTCTTGGATTGCTTGTAAGAGTCCAGTTGAAATGGATAGGAATTCATGGCTAGAATATTTCATCCAAGAAGGATTATTGTTCAAAGGGAAGAAGTTATGTATACCTCAAGAATCTATTGCAGTTTGGTTGTCATTGATGTCAAAAGAGTGTTGTAGTCTGGTTTTTTTTTACCAATCTCTAAGAAATGCTTCACATTTCTCCGCTACTGATTTTTTGCTCCTATGGATTGGAGGATAGTTTTCTAAGGTGTTAAGGCTTGTCTTATCCAAGTTTCAGATCATTTGAGTTACAAGAAAGGTGTTTTTGAAGTGACAGATTGAAGTTTGTGTTGATTCCATGAGGATGTTTTTAGAGGTGTAAAGGTTGGCTCTACATATCTCTACATTTACAGATATGGTTATGCGAATCAAAATTTAAGTTTCTTGATTTGTGAAGGTTCTATATCCAAAGTTTCATGTCATTAGTTCTTCCATAAAAATAATTGAAGTGACAAAGTTTGTGTTTGTGTAATCTGGTGACTAGTTTCATTGTTTGTTGGCTTACACCAAATTTTTGTTGTATGAAGTTGTGAAAGGTTTGTAGGAGAGTGTTCTTGAATATCATGTTATTCCTATTGATTCTCCGCAATTTGTTTTTTTTCTTTTTTGGAACCAACTTTGGTTCAAAATGTTGGGTTATTCTTTTGCCTGACCGACTAAGAGATGTTGTTTTTGTGCGCCAAAAGTTCAAGTTTATGTGGAGTTTAAGGAGTGTTTGGAGGTTTTGAATGGGTCATGCTGAATCATTTGGGATAAGTGCAAGTAATGTCTTATCATTCATGTGTACCACCAATGTTGTGAAGGCTAACATGCTACAAGTTTCATATGTTCTTTCTTATGGCCGCTTAATTTGATTTTTTGAAGTGTGCGGATGTTTTATATTGAATACTGAAGGTGTGAAGATTGTTTAGGACCAGGTCAAGTATGTGTTGGAATCCAAAAGGGGTGTTCCTCTTCTTGGTGTTGCATTTAGTCCTTTTGGGTCTTGTCCTCTACACATTTCATGTTGAATGTTTTATCTTTGGCTGGCTTGCAAATGAAATATTTTTATTGTTGTAGACTGACATGTGAATGTAATCAATGTGATATCATGTATAAAATCTAAACCTACTTGATCTAGGTAGTGGTGGTCATTATGGTGTGTAAAGAATTATGATAATTTTGTAAGAAACTAAAGGAGAAAGAGCAAAAGTGGTAGATCCTATTTGGATTCATCTTAAACATATTTTGGTGACAAAAGGGAAGTGAATAAGGTGATTAACTACTTGTTGGAGGTAGTAAGCCAAAGGAAAAGATTCTTGAATGTTGAAAGCAATGAGCCAGTAAGCTACAAAGAAGATATTTGAAGAAGTTATTGTAAGAGAAGGGGAACAACCACTGCAAGGACCCAGGTCACGAAAGGCCAAGAGCAGTATGGATTCCCTAACTTACCTCAGTTTAAAGGAGTGTTAGGATGGACGGGATGAGAATGATGAGGACTATAAGATCCTTCAATCACCCTATGAACCCGAGAGTTGAAAGGAGACTAGGCAAGTTAGTTTTTAGGGTCAAATTTTTGTCTCGGATAGCTCTCTATCAGAGGATAGAAGCATGATTCTAGGATGACAGTGTGGCATGCTGGTGTCTCTCAGGTGCATAGGCATCTGTACGACCAAAAAACTAGGGAGACAAGGTCTAACCTCTAAGAATCAAACTAACATCCTAGGTACAAGTTTCTAAAGGTGCAGAATAAGAAAATTAAATATGAAACATAAAGATGAATGTGATAAAGAAAGTAGATTACTACAAGTGTGACGAAGATGATCTCACACAATAACCTTTTCACTAGCTTGTTCCAAGATCTCTCCACCTACACAAAGAAAAGGAAAATGTTGGGGGGTTTGTTTAGAGGTCTTCCTTAGTTAGACCCCCATTTTGGTATTTCCACCTCCACGGATAGCCAAGTTTGCAACGTTGTAGAAATAATGTGATAAAGAAGGAAATACAAGCAAAGTACACCAAAGACACTATAAAACAGTACGTGCTAACTCAACCAAAAAATACATAAAATGAGTGAGGAGCTTACCACCTCCGTCCAAAGCACTCAAGGCTAGTGGAGGAGAAAGATGAGAGGAACTCAAGCCTTTGCTGCAATGGATTCATCTTGTGCTTGCTCTATCGAAGTGATGGAGTGATAGATTGCTACTATGGAGTGTGAAATGTTGCTACAAAGCTTGTGGATGAATGCTAGAATGTTGAGAGATGCTCAAGAGATGGCCAAAAGATCAAATAACTCCCAAATGGATGAATGAATGAAGAATATGAAGGAAGAATGGAAGAAAATGGCCATATTTGGGTCGTCCAACCGAAGAGAGGCATTACACTTCAACTTCCAATAGAAAGTGTAACATCTCTGTAGATTCTAGACACAAGAATCTGCCAGGGACGTAAGTGCACCGCGTGGACATCTACGCGTCGCGCGGGCGTCCCTGATAGAAACACCTCAACCAAAACTCAAAATAGGTGCCAAGTGTGATGGGAACAATGGGCTTATGTGGAATTAAGCCTTCAAGTTTGGTTTTCTAAACTGGAGAGGGGTAAAAGGGGAATTTGTGTTAGGGGTGCAAATTCGCTCATATACACTTTTCCCCCACTTTAGCAAGCATGAATACCGATGAGTGCTTCGATAAAGTAGGTCGAAGAAGTAGTAGGGTTAGAGATGTATACTTGAAATGTTGAGGAAGTAGAGCACGGTCTAGCGAACCCAAAAGTGTAGGATCAGAAGAGGGCTTCATAGTTTCGCATAACTATAAAGTTGAAGAATGAAAGTGCCTTACAAGCTCATAGATATGCAAGGGAGGTATCCTTCAAGAACTCTCACATTAAGGAAACCAAGAAGAGCACCTCACAAACCCATAGGCCTGCAAGGAAAAGGTATCCCCCAAGAACTCTCACATGAGGGAGACCAAGCAAAGGGGACTCGGTAGAGTCAAGAACGGCGACATGTTTACCCACAGATAGAACACGTCAAGAAGTGGTCACGTAGGCTATTGAATGGAAAGTCACGTAGACCATACGTAAGCTAGAAGAATTTCAAAGGGGTCCCTCAGGAACCCTTCAAGAGGAAGAGGGGTCCACTCAGGGAACGCGATGTTTGAAAAGTAAAGTCTAGTCGGGTTGCCCCCAAGATAGACACAAGGATGTGAAATAAGTCTAGTTTGGCTACCCCCAAGCTAGATGCAAGGATGTGAAATAGGTCTAGTTGGGCTGCCCCCAAGCTAGAAACAAAGATAGGAAATAGGTCTAGTCAGGTTTCCCCCGGGCTAGACGCTAAGATGTAAAATGCTTTTCGAGGGGGTCCATTGGGAACTTGATGCAAAAAGGAAGGGGTCCACTCAAGGGACACACCATTCAAGAGCCAATGCCTTCTTTCTTGAATCGATTCATCATCAAGGAATCCTTTTGAAAGATGTCCACTTCATCAAGGAATTCAAAAGGAAGGATATTCCCCCACGTGAGGGAAGATCAAAGGTGTTCTCGCTTCAGAGGAAGGTTTCCAAGTCCTTTCTTTACGAACTTGTGATGAATGAAACATGTTTTGTTAGGGTTTCAAGTCGAGAATGCAATTCTAGCAAAGAAGTGTATGGAGCGTCTTTGAGAAAAGATTTGTTGGCAATGAATGCATTTTCTAAAGACCAAGCAATGTAGAAGTGGCGTTGTTGCACATGAAAGGGACAACTCAAGAAAATAAGAGAGAAAGATAAAGAGAAAGCAAAAGAAAAGAGAACACATACAAAGGGAACAAGAGGATCTGGTTTCACGGGGTCATATCTGCCTTTATTTATATATATAATAGGTAACCATGGTGTGAGGTGAAAGATCATCAATCCCCAACTAGATTAGGAAGAATTCATAGAAGACAAAGTAAAAATAAAAAATTGGGTCAACATGGAAGGAAGCCTAAATGCCCCCAACATTTTGCATCATCCCCAATTTGTTGAAAGTCAATCACAAACATGGAAGAATGATGATACACATAGAGGAAGGTTTACAACATAAACGCCACGCCTGTATCCAAGCACCAATAGGGGTGACAAGGGTCATCCAGGCACATATAGCACGATTACGAGGGAAGCACATCACAACACACACACATCTAATATGAAGATCAAGAAGAGGGTCTCCCCTAACACTGGTCAACCAAGAGGTCATCAACTTCCCACTCGAGATCATCGTAGGGGGAAGGATGACGAGCCTGTACTAGTGTAATGTTAAGGGGAGTTGCTTTCAATCCTCCTGCAACAAGGGCTAAGGAAGAATGACCTGTGAGGTCTCCATCACTCAACTCATGTGGGTCTAAGGTCAACGACTTTGCAAAAATCATTGAAAAGTTCAAAACTTCATCCATTGAGTTAAACATGCACTTAACGAGAGTTCCATGTTTTACCTCGATGAATGGAGGGGTTTGCACTTGAGGTTCACTGCTAGGTTCACTGAGAGATTCGAGAGCGATGACGAACTCAGGAGAGGTTGGGACTAGTTCCATCACTAGGAAAGAACAAGTTAGTGCTGGACCACCTTTCAGAGAAGGTGGTATCTTCTTATTTCCTCCATTGTTAGAGGGACCACTCTACATTTTTCTTCGTCAAAGGAGGTGAACTCCCCATAGATGAAGCAAGAAAGGTAGAGGGAGAGGAGGAAAGAACTGCAGTAGATACGACTGAAGTGTTAATCATATCTATAGGTTTTGAAAAAGGTGAGACATCCAAAATGGATGTTAGCAGAGGCGGCTCGTCGAAGAAGCGATGAACACCTGCACCTTACCAGGCACATGTGCGCTTACAATGGAAGCCAAAAGTGATACAGAGTTAGTCTAGATAGAAACAAAAGGGAAGAGAGAGGATGACACGATAGGAGGTCCTAATATAGGAGTATTTATCTCCTCTTCCTTCTTTTGTAAGGTGGCTTGCTCAGCTAGAAGATCCTTTCATCAGCACTTGCGCTCACGCACAAGGCAGTTTCTACAACTCTTCAAACCAGAAGCCAAAGTTTGCAAAGAGACGAAGGATCCCTGGTCAACCATGGAAGTGTCCTCTACAACTATTTCTAGCAAAGGGACCGACTCCTGGATGGAAGCAGGAGGAGTAGGTACGAAAACAACAGGAGGAATTGATTCTAGCGCCTCAATAGCGGGCCTTTCCCTTTCACTTTTTTAGGAGCAGGAATAGTAGGAGGTCGCAGAGGTCAGGACATAGAGGAATCTCCATGGGGGGATTTTTGTCTACCATATTGAATGGCCCTAGACTCTATGGGCAAGACAAGAAGCTCAAATGCAAGGTGCTTGGCCTTTCACCAAGCAGGCACCATGGGATTCTCTCATAAATACGAGATAGAAGAAGATGGTACCACAACAGAGCGAGACGAAGCATCGGTCTGAACAACGAAAGAGGAAGAAGGAGGATCTCAAGACCGCTTCTCTTCTACGTGCCTTGGTGGCATCATTGTTAAATTTCAAGCAAGCCCTATGTGAAAGAGCATAAGGTGAAGGAGGGTATCTTAATTTTGGCCTAGAACATCCTTTCTTATAGTTTTGATATGTGTGATACAAGAGGTCCTTCTTGGGTGGGAGAGGACCAATAGGTGCAAGCCAAAAGTAATCTAAGGCATAGCTACCACATGCAATCGACGATCTATAACCAATGTCATGGACAACATGTGTTGAACACCCATGAACGAATTTCACACTTGTGCATAACCAAGGGAGTTGCATTCATAGCTACCAGCTAGGGGATTCCTAGCTTTACCCTGAAGAGTTCCTACCCCTGGGATAATGTCAAACTTAAGGTTCATATATTTAGGTCCAACGAGGATCCATAGGACAATACTCCCTATAGGAGGTATGAAAATTTTGTCATGTGTGCGAAAGGTACTCTCAGGTGCATCATATCCACCCTTATAAAGGAAGTTGATTAAAATGATCTCCTCAGTTATGATATTCACTTGAGATGTTGGATCAACGAGAACACCTGCCACGATATTCCCATTTATCCTCACAGGAATGTAAAGAGGAGATGGTTCCCTATTAAATCCCATCGACAGGTCCTATGAAGTGAAGGTTATACTAGTACCACTACTCACATTTTTTGTAGAGGGAATAGGTTGATTTAAGAAAGAGGCCATCATGCACACTTAACAAAGCCTCCTAAGGTTTATGGGATAAGACAATGATCCAATTTTGATTTCGTTACGCAACACCTTCGAAACCTTCCAACTAGGGGTCACAGGTTGGGTTGCAAGGCGAAATCCTCACAACACTCATACCTACAATGCTCCTAGGACACAAGGAAAGGGACTTTGAGTATCGTAAAATGGAACCAAAATGGTTCACGTCAGGTTCACCAAAAATGTAAGGGAGGGGGACCAACCACTGCAAGGCCCCAAGTCACGAAAGGCCAAGAGCAGTATGGCTGCCCTAACTTACCTCAATTTAAAGGAGTGTTAGGATGGATGGGATGAGAATGATGAGGACTATAAGATCCTTCAAGCACCCTATGAACCTGAGATTTGAAAGGAGACTAGGCGAGTCAATTTTTAGGGTCAACTCTGTGTCTCAAATAGCTCTCTGTTAGAGGATAGAAGCACGGTTTTGGGATGACAGCATGACGCGTTGGCATCTCTCAGGTGCGTTGGTGTCTATACTGCTAGAAAACCAGGGAGACAAGGTCTAACCTCTAAGAAGCAGACTAACAACCTAGGTACGAGTTTCTAAAGGTGCAAAATAAGACAATGAAATATGAAACGTAAAGATGAATGTGATAAAGAAAGTAGATTACCGCAAGGGTGATGAAGATGGTCTCACACAATAACCTTTTCACCAAATTTCTCCAAGATCTCTCCACCTACACACAGAAAAGAGGGAAAATGTTGGGGGGTTGTTTAGGGGTCTACCTTTGTCAGACCCCCATTTTGGTGTTTCCACCTCCACAGACAACCAAGTTTGCAACGTTGTAGAAATAATGTGATAAAGAAGGAAATACAAGCAAAGTACACCAAAGACATTACAAAACAGTACGTGCTAATTCAACCAAACAATAGAGAAGATGAGTGAGGAGCTTACCACCTCCTTCCAAAGTGCTCAAGGCTAGTGGAGGAGAAAGATGAGAGGAACTCAAGCCTTTGTTGTAATGGATTCATCTTGTGCTTGCTCTATTGAAGTGATGGAGTGATAGATTGTTGCTATGGAGTGTGAAATGTTGCTACAAAGCTTGTGGATGTTGAGAGATGCTCAAGATATGGCCAAAATATCAACTAACTCCCAAATGGATGAATGAATGAAGAATATGAAGGAAGAATGGAAGAAAACAACCATATTCAAGTTGGTTAGCTGAAGGGAAGCGTTACACTTTGACTTCCAATAGGAAGTGTAACATCTTCTTGCACTCCAGCCATAGGAATCTGCCAAGGATGTAAGCGCACCATGTGGATGTTTGTGCGCCATGCAGGCGTCCCTAACAGAAATGCCTCCACCAACACTTAAAATAGGCACCAAGTGTGATGGGAATAGCGGGCTTATGTGGAATTAAACCTCCGAGTTTGGTTTTGTAAAGTGGAGAGGGGTAAAAGGGGAATTTTCGTTAGGGGTACAAATTCGCTCCTATACAATTGCAAAAGAGGTTGCAAAGAAGAATTGAAATCATCAAAAGAGAAGTGTCAAAGAAGAATCGCAATCATCAAAAGAAGAGAGATTAATTATCAATTTCAGACACTGTAAGGACTGTCATTCTATAATAATTCTTGAGTTTTTTCTCAAATCAGGGAGTAGTAGCTTCTTTAGGTTGTAGCCCTAAAATAAAGAACCTTTGTAATTGTTATTCATATTGTGAGGCTGGTTTAGGATAATAGCTCCTAGCAACATTTCTCACCGTGGTTTTTCCCCTTTGGGGTTTTCCACATACATCTAGTGTTGTGCATTATGTTCATCTTTCATATTCATATTTATGAAGTAGAGTTAAAGTTTATGTTTTCTTTGGAGGATTAGAGATATGATGGAATACTAATTCATCCCCTCTCTCAATATTTTGATGTGTGTTCAATAGAATCAATGTAAGAAATTTTGATAAGGAAAAAATTTAGTGGAGGTAAAATTAGAAATTGTATTGTGGATAAGACAACAATATTATTGAACAAGAGTTATTATTGGCTAGGTATGGATGTAGATGTGAAGAAGATAATGTAAATGATGTAGGGGCATCCTTTGATGCACCATTATTGCACTTTGTTATCATGTTTCTAAACTTTTAGTTTTGGTTGGTTTTGGGTCAATAAGGTCATATAAGGCCATTTGGAGTCATCTAAGTCCATTGTATGATGTTTTGGTGTAATATTGTCAAAAGTTGTAAATGTTGCAAACTATTGTCATTATTGTCAAAAAACTTGTAAAAGTTGTCATTTTGGGTAACTAAAGAGTTAGAGGTCAATTTTTTAGTTGGGAATGGTTGTAACATGTTAAATATTCCATGTAACCATGATCACAAAGGTTGGAGGAAGTTGTAATGAGAAATAATTCATTTTGCACGTCCAAATTTGTGTTTTTCTATGAAAAATGACTATAATTCGCATTGTACGAATTGGTACAAGTTGGTATGATCCTAAAACTAATTGGAAAAGTTGGAGAAGGGTCCTATCTTTTGAAAAAAAATTATTTGGTAGAATTTCATCAAGTTTTATGTGAGATATTGCAATTTTGGTGAGTGCAGCTCTAAACCCTGCCTAGGGTTTCTACAAACACAAAAAAAAATTATATCTTTGTTTGCCACAATCAAAAACTCATAAAAATTGGTAGAAATTTTCTTTTTAGGGAGATATAAAAACTATTTTGGGCTCAAGCCTTTAAATTTTTTCACATGTGAGGAATGAATGACAGTGTTCTCTCATTTGCTTGGAAAATAGTCTAAAACCCTAGGTTCTTTGTTGCTTTGATTAGTCTATGCACTGTTTGTTAATGGAAAGGTGAAGAATCATGGTGGTATGTTGTTAGACATTTGCACAAGTCAAGAACCTCATGTTACATGCTATTTTCATTATTGAATGCCTTTATGTTGTAGTTTCAAAGTATCAAGGTGCACTAGGTTGCTTGGTGATTTAACACATCTATGCATTCCTTGCTTGTGAATGGATGGAAAACCATTGAAGAGTGTTGTAGAAGGTCTATAGAATCCAAAATTCACAAGGTTTCATGCTGCCCTCTTTGTTGAGGTTCATCAGGCCATTATAGCTATGTTTCCAAGGTGAAATAGGTTGCATTTTGTCATTATTGGTGATGGATCACTGTTTCACTTGTGTCAAGTTGGTTTAGTAGAGTCATTCCTCTGCATCAGTAAAGGTGCAAAATTTGCTAACATTTCAAAGGAAATAAATAGAACACAGGATTGTATCAGCCTTTACCAATACCAAAGAGTTTGTATGAACATATTAGTATGATTTTGTATTGGGACAACCTCAAACACAAAGAGGTAATGACTATATTTTTTGTTATGGATATGTTTTATAAAATGGTATATTTCATCCCATGTCAAAAGAGTAGTGATGCTTCCCACATAGCCACATTATTTTTCAAGGAGATAGTTAGGTTTCATGGCCCACCTAAAATCATATTTTTTGATAGCAATACAAAGTTTGTAAGTCATTTCTAGCACACCTTATGGAAAAAGTTGAGAATGCAGTTAGGTTTAAGTTTCACCTACCATCCACAAAAAAATGGTCAAATGAAGGTTGTGAATAGAAGATTGGAAAATTTATTGAGATGTTTAGTAGGAGACAAACCTAATAAATGGGACTTATTATTGGCTTAGGAAGAGTTTTCCCATAATAGTTCAATCAGTAGGAGTGTGGGAAGAAATCCCTTTTCTATTATTTTGGATATAGACCTAGAGGAGTAGATGAGTTGGGGGATAGTGCAGATTTGAAAAAGCAAAGTGTTGTAGCAAAAATATTTGTTGAGTATATTCATGAGTTGCATAGGAAATTGAAAGAAAGTTTGGAGAAAAGTGCCATCAAATACAAGGAGAATGTTGATATGCATAGAAGAGAACAAGATTTTTAGGTAGGGTATTTGGTAATTCCACATTTGAGGAAATAAAGGTTCACATAGAGAACATAAAATAAACTAAAGTAGAAGAAGATAGGCCTATGTATGGTCTTGAAGAAATTTTCATCTAATGCTTATGAAATAGAACTTCCAATGGGGATAGACATATCTCTCATCTTCAATGTTGTAGATTTGTATTATAGGTATTATGAAGGGGAGACAAGTACACTATAGAATATAGATACAAACCTATAGGATGCATAAGAATGGATACACCAACTACTTGAAAACAAGTTTGAGGATATAGACAAGGTGATTAGTTCTCAAGTGGCAAAGAAGACTAGAAGAAAAGAGTATATAGAATATCTAGTTCATTGGAAGAATAAACTTGAAGATGAAGCCTCTAGGATGAGTTTTGAAGACTTGGCTAAGTATTGAATCTCAATTATAAAGGAAAAAATTTCATGAGTTTAAAACTCAAGGTAAGTGAAAAAAGATGGGGGACCAAAAATGGGTCTTAAGTGGCTTTTTTTTTTTTTAAAATCAAGAAATATTAACCTTGGATGATAAATTGAAGATGGTTACACTCAAAATATGAAGATACAACAAAAACAAGTCATAACTTGTTCCAAATCTACTTTTTAAACTACTATTTAAAAAAATGGTAGAGATTAAGGGGTTCAAAAAGGGGTGCCACACAAATTGTTGAACAAGACAACTGAGAGGGGGGTGAATCAATTGTAGCAAATTTAAACTTTTAAATCATTCACTAAAACTTAGATCAATCATAAATCCTTAACAGTGCTAAAATAATTAAGCATTAAGTGCAATTGAAGAAATTGAAAAACCATCGCACAAACATAATAACACTAGATTTAAATGGAAATCCCATTGAGGGAAAAACAGTGATGAGGATTAACTCACACTATAGAGAATATCACAACTAATTACAAAGGCTCACTACCAAAACAAGGACTCACTATCCAACATGGTTAACCACCCAGAGGGCTCACTGCCATAGAGTTACAAATAAGATAGAAGAGATATGTTACAAAGAGAATTCAATCTTAATGCAACAGATATTTCCACCAAAATTTACTCAACCACTTGTAGACATGCATGAATGATAGAATACACCTTCATCTCACTGCATCCAGAAACTCGGCATTTAGAATTCACACTGATTTGCCACACTCCCATCACACACACACACACACATTGATTTGCATCTGCTTCACATCTATCTGCTCTATTTATTTGCACTTATCTCTTTTTATATCTTTCACCACTAACTCATCATGTATTTATACCATATTT
Organism: Sequoiadendron giganteum; assembly: GCA_007115665.2. Classification (NCBI taxonomy): domain Eukaryota; kingdom Viridiplantae; phylum Streptophyta; class Pinopsida; order Cupressales; family Cupressaceae; genus Sequoiadendron; species Sequoiadendron giganteum. The sequence goes on along the minus strand of CM021102.1, from coordinate 187,809,834 downwards.
AACTTTGAAACATATCCAAAGTCGGCCATCCATCATTAAACTCAAATTAGGTTGATACCAAAACATCCTAGGGTGGAATTAGAATGAGGGTGACCGAAACACATGCTTGATGAGGACCCAAATAAGTCCCAACACGCTTCATCAACTTCGAAAGTAGTGTTCAACACAAGGTCGACCAAACCAATGTAAACACATAGAACAATTAAGCACATGCAACCCTTAGCATGATCCAATCCTTCCAGATACCAAAATTATCTTCAACATGATCATAACAACTTAACTCTAGAATCGCAGGTCATAAGACTTTACCAAAAATAAATCTAGACCAACAATATTTCTCTCGGACCTCAGATAGAAACATACTAAACCACAGTTCACAACCGATTAACATAAATTGTATAGTACAATGAATTAGAAACCAAAAATTTGGATATAGCAGCTTCCAACAACCATGATCAACATATCTGAACCATGCAAACATAGGATCAAGTCTCAGAGTAAAACCCAGAGCAACCACTGAACACCTAAAACCTTTCTTCATTACAATTTTCTCAATATCCTCGACATATACAACCAATAAGCTATATCCATGACATCAATGACAACAACAACCAACTAATAACCAATTGACCAGTTGACATCAATGACAACACCTTCATTCTTTCAACACAAATCAATTCTATTTTGCTCAAAAAAACATAGCATAGCATCTGGTGTGGCCCCCCTAAAATTTTAACTTTTTTTAGTATTTCAAAAATCACTTCAATGAGAAATTAGCTAATACCATGTAGTTTATCCCCAATTATTTTCTATTTTTTAATGAATATATTATTTTTTACTGATTTTCAAAGTGTTCTAATCTTGAAAAATAGAAAATTTAGCCTCCTCCCACAAAAAAATGAAAATTGATCGAAAATCTTCTTTTTTTTGAATGTGTAAATGGAGTCTAGTTTCTAAAAATATAATTTATTTTAAATTTCAATGAATGGTTAAAAAATAAAGTAAAAAATACCAAACATTAGTTTTTGACAAAAAAAATGGATACACTAACAAAATAAATTAAAGATTAAAACCTTAATACACTCAAAACATGAAAAAAATTGCATGGTTAGATAACCAAAAGAGAGCTTAACATTATCATGGTGGTTTTTTGTCTTGACATTGAAACACATGCCAAAATTGATGGGGAGCACGTTCGAGATTATGTCATTTTTTTCACAATTTACAAAAACATGTTTTTGGATGTTGAAAAGTCACTCCAAGCCTTTGGGTTGGAATCCCAAGGAAAAACTAAGCCAAAGGCTTGAAAATATTCAAATCAAATAAAAATTTGAGCGCATTATAACATGCTCACATTATGTGAATGCACATAACGTGAGCATATTATAACACACTCACATTATATTTTGCTTTAAAAAAAATCTTTATCTTTCTCCTTTCCTTTGGTGAAACTATATTATAATGCACTCACATTATAATGTGCTCCCATTATGTGAATGCACATAATTTGAGCTTATTATAACACTCTCGTTTTATTTTTTTCTTTGAAAAAAATTCTTTATATTCTCTTTTCTTTCTCCTTCTCTTTCAGTGAAACTATATACATGAAATAAGTATAAGTTGACATTTATATATAAAATGATGGGAAAAGAAGGGAACTAATTCAATCAATGTGTAATAATGAAATGGCCTAGGATTCAAACATGCCTTTCCCTAATTTCATTAGAAAGAGAGAGGATCACAAAGGGATAGGATTGAATTTCAACCTTGAAGTGATTCAACCCTATTTTGGATTTTGGATCTTTGCTTTCTTATGGCAGAAATGACTGATTTGCAATGTTTTGTAATGATTTAACATGCATTAACTAAATGAATTATATGAACTAACACTTGAAATGTAGAATTCTATGATAAAATAAATGGAAATGACAATTTACAACAGATCTGAGAAGGGCATAATGGTGTGCACCTATCATAAAAAGTGGATTTTGAGATCTAATTAGGGACTCATTCACCTAGGGGTGAATGGGCCTTTGTGTCTCCTTTTGAAACTTTAAAAACTGAAATTATATCCCTGTATCTGCACTCTACTCCTATACTTGCAAATCTTCACTTTCAGATCTAGATCTATAGTAAATCTGCAAAAGAAAATGTTTGTTTGTTTGTATGGGGGTTTGTCTCGGTCAAACCCCAAGTTTGGTAATTAAACCTTGATAAAAGATAAATATTTGATAAATTATAGTGTGTGTAAGCCTTGACTTTAAGTGCATTTAAGGCTGTTATGAGCTAATATGCAAAGAAACCCTACTCAAGTACATTATAGCATGATTCCTATATGACAATAATAAATGATAAAGATTCAATTAGGGATTCCTATATGACAATAATAATTGATAAAGATTCAATTAGGGAGAAGTCAAAACACACTAATAAATCTGAAGTATGATAATACCTTGTAGGTTTCTGGTAGAATGAAGCTTGAATAAGGGAACATTAGTAAACAAGTCATTAGGTTAAGGGAAATGGTCAAATGCATCTTCCAAACCTAGAATCCATCATGATCCACCATTGGCATCAACCTTCAATCATGAAAAATGCTTGATCAAATATTTGATAAAATGATCTTGAAGACTTGCAAATACAAACAAAATTCTTCTCCAAGACTTCAATTTTGAATGCTTTAATGTTCTCTCCTTGTTCTTCAAAAGTTCTCTTTTCTTGCTTCTCCAAAATCCCTAGTTTGAAATGATGAAAGGACTAGGTTTTATAGGATTCTTCTCTAATTTCCCGAATATTAAATCTCGATAGCCAACACTTGAAATTTAAACTTGAGACTTTAAAATACTGCCAAAAACATATTTAAATTTTGGTTTTGGGACTTAAAGGGGACCCATTCACCCATGGATGAATGGGTCCTGGCCTATAAGTCCAAGACCAATTTTTTTTGAGATCATTAATTAATTAAATGCATTTGTTCAATGCATGTTTTAATATCATAAAACGATAAAAATGGGCCTTGGCATGCATAATAAAGGGAATTAGGGGTCTATTTAGGAAGGGTGAAGGTGCATAAATGCAAGGTCACTAAAATAGGTCAAAGCTAAGTGTGAAATTGTACAATCACCTAAAAGGGAATACAATTTTATACACTACATTTAGCCCCCACTTTAGTGGCCATATGACACTATGTGCATATGCAAAATAAAGTACTAAATTTCTCTTCATAAAAGGATACTCATTTCATTCATAAAACAGGGAGAATGAAGCCCCCAATGTAGTAATCTACAAAACCACAATGTTAGGAAGAGCATCTTGCAAAACCAATTTGTTAGCTATTCAAAATCATCTTATAAACATGTCAAACTTCTTTCGAGAATCAAATTTGAGGGTAGATGTATACCCCATTGATTTCTCTTTCTTTATGGAGGTGGAATTAGGGTAGCAATCTAACCTCATCGAATTGCTTTAATTTGTGATGTGAATGCTTACAATAGGGTATTGAAGTTACAACACCACATATCGATAAAAAATAAATAAGATTAGAAATGGAACTACAAGTCCAATGCAATAAACGACATTGAAAATAGAGTTCTCTAGTCCCCATTGTGGTGACTTGAATGAAGTGTACTATTAAGAATATTTACTAGATATGTTAGTGCTAAATTATGTTTTTGACCATCATTTTGATATTTACGATTTGGAGATTATCTTATTGTAGAGGAGTGAAGATTCTGATACAACAACCATACCAACCTCTAAGATTGGATGTCCTATGAGCTAACATGGCACGTGGAGAGCTCCAACATATGGTGAGTCTATTGTACCCTCCTTTATGGTTGTTTTTTTTAATTTTGTACCATTTTTCATACATTTTAAAGGCTATGGGGCCTCATCCAAATATGATGCACTTGTCCCATTTTGGCACATGTCTCCCAGAATGGCCAAAGTGTCTTGGACTCCCCATCCAAAAATGGCCCAAGTGTATAGTTTTGGACCAAGTGTCATAGGGAAACTTTGTTTTTCTTTTAATTGGTTGGTTAACATTTTTAAGCATGTTATTGATGATTTTTTCCATATCTTTTAGGTTCCACCATGCACTTGATAATGTCTAAGAGGTTGATTGTTCACGCTTCTCCAAGAGCAGGTCACTCAGATGATCGGGGAGGAGTTTGATACTTTGTGTGAGACTGACTTATTTTGGATCCGTCTCATGCCACCCATGAGGTACCATGATGTGATGTTGATAGCCTTGTTTGAGAGGTGGAATTCAGACACATGCACATTATATCTTCTAATAGGAGAGATGGCAATGACCTTGGAGGATGTTCACCATATTTTGAGATTACCCATATGGGGTGAGACTACCCACTTGGAGGAGGATCACACACATATGTATATGAGATGATACATTCAATATTGTTTGGGCCATCCTATTCCATTGGAGGATGTTGGAGCTCGCATCAAGCTTCACTGGCTTCTATACACTCACTCTTCATTGTTACGTTAGATCATGGTTGTGACCATTGCCTTAACACTTGTTCCAGATGGACGAGACACGCACCTAGAGGGGGGTCTCGTTCATACCATTCATTAGATGTAGTGACTTCAAACCGTGTATGCATGGGGTCACAACATGCTATGTCACCTTTATTATGACCTCGGGTGATTTATATATCAAGATTTGTATAGCATAGTATATTGTACACTATTGCAAGTTTGGACCTTTGAGCATATCATGTGTACTAGGCCTATTGGTTATCCTACTGTAGAAAACATGGGCTATCCATTAGCTTTCAACTACACTTTGAGATGATGTCTGGAATTTTAGGGATCTATTGTACTATAAAATCTAATTTGATCATATTAAGGAGGTGGAGATAGTATGGAGACCTTACCAAACCATACCCCAGTGGCTAAATCACCCACGACAACTTACTAGGATGAAATAGGATAGATTTTTACTTGGACGACATGACTATATAGTTATGGCCTTTTATTATAACTATTCCATGTGACAATTTGGGTAGGTTCGGGTACCTCCTAGGCCATGACCTACATATATGAGAGTAGCACAAAGTGGCTCTAGGTCAAGAGACATCTGGTGTCCTACAATTAATGATGCCATTTCTAGTGATTTAGATGACAAGGACTGGTACATGCCCCTACCATCAGATTTGGATGATGTAGGTGCCACAATATCCTATGAGCATTGGTAGATGAGAGCATGAAATGTACGTGTCTTCCCTATCTATCACCCTATTGACAATGTTGGACCTCTTCTAGGTCATGGGGATGAGAGAGAGGATGGAGCCATGGATGGAGACATAGATGATGAGGATAAGGTAGAGGACATAGAGGAGGATGAGGAGGTTGATGAGGAGGATCCATAACCTATGAGAGATGACCTCAATGATCCAGAGGAGGCCATAGATACCCCTAAGGAGAGATCTTCATCTCACCCTCGAGTCACCCGAGCATGAACAACAACTACAACAAGCATTATTTACCATGAGCAAGGAGAGGGAAATGGTGTTTCACCTTCCATGCTTCCTACTCATAAGGGACCTATTCTATCACATTGAGATCCTAATTCGTGGGATGGCAATCTAGGTGATGATATGTTATTATAGTTTTCTTGTGTTCTCGATTATTGTTTTTACTTATCATATCTTGTTCTAATATTCTTTGTGTTTTTCATCTTGCAGTGTGTACATGAGAGTGGCTAGAAATATTTTCTCATGTCACTATTGAGATGGCTCCCTCCATACCCCCACTTCAATCCATATGAGTGGAGCATAGGACACCACCTAGCATGGGGTGCCATACTGACCTATTTGAGCCTTTAGCTAGATGGAGGGAAACATGAGGAGCCTACAAGGATCACTAATCTATCTAGAGCTAGAGATGAGTAGTCAAGAGCTGCACTTGTGGAGCTTTAGGTTGCATATGAGGAGCTTCAAACTGCTTGAGTTCCATATGAGAGCGAGTCACAAGCTTTCATGCAGTCAAAACTCAACAAGTTGTAGGGGAAGCTCACTAGAGTTCAGGAAAATCTTGCTATGCTATAGGCCAATAGGAACTAGATAGATCAGAAGCGTGTTGTAACACTCATATGTGATGGAATGGCTAGAGGCGAGGCACAATGCCTATGGGATCATATGAGCTCCATGAGCTGTTCGCGATCTACTATTTCTTAGCAAGCACCACCACTAGGCCCTGAGGATTTTGGTAGCCATATGCCACACTAGATGTGTTATACTATAGTAGGCCACATTTTGTTATCGTGGTGACCATGTACATAAACTTTTATGATTGCTATATATATGAGCATTTGTGTTTATTTCTATGAGTTTTTATTTAGATTAGATTTCAATGTGATATATTAAACAATCCTAGTGAGATTATTTAATAAATGTCTCCATGATCTAATTTTATGTGATCTAACCTAAACACTTATGTTTATTCAGATACTACCTTTTGATTAAGTGTAATTATGTTAAACTACATGCCCTTATGATCTAATTTTGGAAATTAAATGCATGTAATGATCTAATTTAACACAACACACATATGATTGAATGAATAGCATGTACAAAAGAAAGAAATAATTCAAACTAATGAATAATTATTAAAAATAATTTAAGACACACCATCAATGTTTGTCAAGAATGAAGCAATGCGAGATAAAATAGAAAACTATCTACTTAATCTAGCAACATGCTTTAATATACATACCAGTCAAAATAAATGTTGTGTAATATCTACACAAATGTGCATTGTTGATAGGTTTTAAGAGGTTTACCATCTATTTCTATTAATGTATACACTCCAAACCCATAGATTTCATCAATGACATAAGGGCCTAATCAATTCAGACTAAATTTTCCTTCTTCACCAGGGCAATGTTAACATTGCGTTGATTTTTATATAACACCAAATCACCTTTATTAAATGAGCTAGGGATGACATTATCATTGTAACTTCGTTGCATTATTTTGGAATAAGCTTGAAGGTGCTCAAGAGAATTGATGTGTTGTTCAACAAGCATCTCAAGTTGTTTTAATTATTTCTCTTTATAAGTGGTATCATCAATGAGTCCTCTAAGAGAAATTGCACAATGAAGGAATTTCTAACTCCAAGGGTATTATTGTATCAGCACCATAAATAAGGTTATAAAGTGTAATTCCTATGGATGTTCAAATACTTATGTGATAGGCCCACAATGCATAGGATAACTGGGTGTGACAATCCTTCTTATGTTTGCTTATTATTTTTCGCAAGATTTTATCGGGTTTTTTATTAGTTTCTTTCTCTTGACCATTAGATTGTGGGTAATAAGGTGTTGAAAAATGATGTTGAATATGATTTTTTTTCAAAAATGTATTCATGTCATTGTTCTTAAATGGTGTACCATTATCTAAAACTAATGTGGAAGGAAGACCAAATCGAGCAATAATGTTTTCCAAGATGAAATGACAGATCACATCAGTATTCATGGATCGAAGAGGAATTGCTTCTACCCATTTCATGAAGTAATCTATTGCTGTAATTATAAATGTATGTCCAAAGGAAGAAGGTGGGGATATTCTTCCAATGAGATCCAAACCCCAAACCGAAAAATGGCCAAATAGGAACTTGGGCATGAAGTTCGAAAGCATGAGTGTGGATACAAATTTTATGTTCTTGACATGTGTGACATCTCTTAACATGATCAAAATAGTCTTGTTCCATATGTCACTAATAATATACTATGCGGATTAAATTTTGAGCTAACGATCTTCACCCAAAATTCCCCCCATAAGCACCAACATGAGATTCCTCAAGGGCTATAGGGATCTCTGATTGTTTAAGGCATCTAAGAAAGAGACTGTCAAAGGATCGTCTATACAATACATCTAATAGGATCATGTATCTAGTTGCAAGTTTCTGAATACGAGCTCCAATGTTTTTATTGGTTGGTTTAGGAAAGGTACCTTCTTTTAAATAATTGAATATCAATGTGTACCATTCACTAGAGACTTCAATATTGATCACTAATGCTTCTTTCATCTTTTCATCTATTGACAATTTTGTGATTGTGTGAACTAAAAATATGAATTCAATAGAAGGATATTCAAGAGACACAAGGGAAGCAACACTTTCCATTGTATCTACATGTTGATTATCCTTTCGTGTAATATTTTCAATGGTATACAATTTAAAGCATTCGAGCAATGCCATTGTAAGGTTTTTATATTGGGATAACTTATCATGTTTCGCTTGATATGACCCATTTATTTGTTTAGTAACCAATTGAGAATCACAAAATATATGAATGTGTTAGACACCTAAGGATAATTTTGTATGTATTCCATCAATTACGGCCTCATATTCTACAGTGTTATTTTTACATAGGAAGTTTAAATGATAAGCTAAAGGAATAGGCTTTTCTAAAGGTGGTATTAATATAACCCCTTCTCTAGAGCTAGTTCGACATTTAGAACCATCAAAATACAATTCCCATGTTTCTTTTTCAGTTGTCAACACATTCTCATCATGGAATAAGTCGTGATTAGGTTATGTTAATGGTGAAGGAGCTTCAACTAAATGATCTGTCAAGGCCTATCCTTTGATTTCCTTTTGGGGAAAAATTTAAGATCAAACTTAGTTAACAACATAACCCGTTTAGCTAAACATCCTAACAAATTTATTTTAGCAAAAAGGTGTTTCAAAGGATCAAATTTTGTAACAACATGCATATCTGCATTTAATAAATAGTGTCTCAATTTACTAGTATCAAACACAAGATCCAAAAATTATCTTTCTATTGTTGTATACTGAGTTTCATAATCAATTAAAGCCTAGCTAATATAATAAATGGGATGTTCTTTGTCACTTTCATCTTGTTGAGCCAATAACGATGCTAGAGCATGAGTGGATGTTGATATGTAAAGGATGAATGGATTTCCTTGAATATCAGGTTATAAGATGGGATGATTAGTTAGATATTCTTTCATATTTTCAAATGTTTGTTTACAATCCCCATTCTATTTAAATTTTTATTCCTTCTAAAGAAGTTGGGTAAAGGGGAGAGTCTGATTCTCTAGTGATGTCACAAAATGATGGATTGCTTGAATATTTCCTTGTAAACTATGCAATTGAGAAATATTTTTAGGAGGTGGCATGTTTATGATAGCATAAATCTTCTTTGTCTCCACCTCAATGCTTGTATGTGACACTATAAAACCCAATATTTTTCCACTATCCACACCAAAGATGAACTTCTTCGGATTTAACCTCATGTTGTACTTAAAAATTATTTCAAATATATTTTAAAGGATTTTGGCATGATCTTGATGAGTTAAAGACATCCAAAATATCATCAACATAATCTTCCAAAATGTTGTCTATGAAATCATGAAAACTTACAAATTCTTTCAAATATCTTTTAAAGGATTTTGGCATGATCTTGATAAGTTAAAGATAGCTAAAATATCATCAACATAATCTTCCAAAATGTTGTCTATGAAATCATGAAATATTAGTGGCATAGCTCTTTGATATGTTGCACCAACATTATTTAATCCAAAAGGCATAACAACCCAAAAAAATGTCCCTCAAGGTGTGGTAAAGGTTGTCTTGTATTGGTCTTGAGGGTTGACAAAAATTTGATTATAACCTGAAAAACCATCCATGAATGACAATAAGGAATGGCCCACATTTGAATCTGCTATCATGTCAATATTAGGAATGGGAAAGTCATCTTTTAAAGATGCTTTATTCAAATCACAAAAATCTATACACATCCAATACATTATTAGGTTTTTCCATAGCTACAATATTAGATATCCATGATAAATAATCAATGGGACAAATAAAGCTAGCATCTAGGAGCTTCTCAATTTCAACTTTAACCAATAAAGTTATTTTAGGATTCATCTTGTGTATCTTTTGTCTTATTGGTTTAGCATCTTTCTCAAGGACAATGTTGTGTGTAACTATCTTAGCTTCAATACCCAACATATCTGAATAAGTCAAAGAAAATATTCTAGGAAATTCATGTAGTAATGTTTCATGATCTTCTTGTTCATCATCATCAAGACACTTTCCTATTTGAATCACCTTCTCTTCATTAGGTGTATCCATTGGTATGTTAATTGTATCTCCCATAAGTAATGCACTTTGGTTTGGAATTTCATGAATTTTTTCATCATCATCTCATTCAATATCGATCATTTTAGTTTCTTCACCAAAGTATCCTTTATTGCTTAAGGTACATGTGAATTTTTGTTTTTAGTGAAGAGTTGGTAAATTATCATAGACTCCCAAAATTTCTATTAAAGCCTCATCATTTTGAAAGTAGTCCATTGTCATATCATCACTAGTGGTATCTATTAAGTTGAGATGCATCAATGTGAGATTTGTCTTAGGAGAATCTTGCGTGATAGTGTTGATATTGAGTGAAGGCTTTTTTGATGATTTTTTATCTTTGAAGGGAAATATCCAAGACCCCTTTTATTTCTTGTATATCAGGATTTATAGTAACTCTAATGCATTTCTTTTAGTTCACATTCCTTTCCATTATAGCCATGTTGTTTAAAGAGTTGACATCCTCGTTCATAAAGATATTTCATTTCTTTCGAGGATGGCAGTTGCTCATGATCAAGCTCATCATAATTGGTTGTGTAATTTGTGTCTTCCTCTTTAGTAGAGATTGTGGATGCAAATTCTTGTGATGATTCTACTTCATGCTGTGTTGATAGTACCGTTGTTTCTTTTCCCTTTTCTAATTCTTTTGTTCTGATTTTGTATTCTCCCGAGAATGTAGGTGTAAAATCCAACGAACCCCAATCATCATCCAATATTTTTGTGATCGTCAAAAATATCTTCTCTTCTTCTTCTTGTGTCAGTTCTACCTTTGAGGTGGGTATTAATGTTTTCAAAGGAATTTTTATGCCTAATTTAGTTTGTAAACAACTTTTTGATTGGAGGTCAACTTTGATTATGTACACCTTGTTTTGATAAGTGTACTTCATTAAACAGTGAAGCATTGAAGGAACTCCATTCATTTCATGAATCCAACGTCTACCTAAGAGAAGATTATATGAGATTTGTAAAGGCATGACATGAATAGGGATCTACAATGTAATCTTACCCACTTTAATAGGTAATGTTATCACACCAAGTGGTTGTTTTCCCATATTTTCAAATCCATAGATAGATGAATAATCTAGTTGAGTTTTACTCGTGTCCACTCCAATCTTATCCAAAAGGTTTACACTGCAAACATTGAGTTTCAAACCATTATCAATTAGAATATGTTTTATGTTGAACTTACTAATGAAAACCACTATCATCAAAGCCTCATTTTTTTTGCACTTCTAATGGAGGTTATTCATCCTAATGAAAGAAAATTTCTAAGTTGACCAAATTTATACCTTGAATTAGGTTTGATACATCATTTGGTTGTGTACTACGAGGGACCACAACTTGTTGTAAAGAACTTTGAAGCATTCTATGATAATTAGGTGATGCTTAGACGAGGTCCCATAAATAAATCTTAGCAGGGTTGTTGCGAAGTTGTTCCACAAGATCATACTCCTTTCCATTATGTAGAGGCAAGTGAGGAGCACTATGAAAAATAGGTTGAGGGAGTGGAAATGAAGTAGGTATGGTTTGTGGTTGCCTATTGTTCCTTGTATTATATGTGTGAGAAATGGTATTATAACTCAGTTGTTGTGAAACATTGTTACTAGTGAGTTGCCTTGCAAAATTTAAGATATATCCTGGAGGATTTGATTTGTTTTTAGATGGTCCTATGATGAGCACAGGCTTGGTTTGGACTTGTGGTTTTTGTGAAGGTGGGTAAATGATAAGTTGAGATGTGTTTGCATTAAATTCCCTTTTGTTTATGACAAGCCTTAGTGGATGATTTTTGTGAGATGAGGTCCTTACGGACTTCATCTAACATGTCAAATTCATCACTACTAAAGGGCTTGAGGGATATATTAACTTGTAGAAAGAGATTTGACATGATCAAATAACTATTCTTTCTCCAAGGTTTATCATTTAGTGTACACTTTTTGTTTGATGTTTTGAGATATTTTATGGTTTCCAAAGATTACAAAATGAAAACTAATCTATCTAAACTATGCAATGATGCAAAAAGTAAAGAAATTTTCTATAGATCTGAAACTATCTAATATTGGAACATAAAAAAAAACAATTTTCTTCAAAATTTAATCCAAAAGGATAACTTTCTTTAATGTGCATAAAATACTTTTTCGGAATTGCAAATTTCAAATTTAACAAGAGAAAAAGAAAGCAAGAACAAAGACATAAATGCACCCAGAAGATTATCGTGACACCTATACAAGGACAAGTTCACCCAAGGGTGAATGGGTCCTTGCTTAGGGTTATGGAAAATGAAAATGCAATGTCTAAGCTACTGCTTGTTTTCACTATTTCGGGCTTCCAAATGTTTCTTTTGTGATTGATTTTCTAGAATTGTTTGTCTAAATACAAATACAATAAATGATAAAAAGTGAATAAAATGATAACTTTCAAAATGTAATTTTAATTGAATTTCTAATCTAAATGACTAAAATACACCCTTGATACAACTAATATGCAAGATGCATGCAATATGTTTGGATTTTTGTGAATTTTAATGATGCAAAAAAGTAATTTTGAAACCCTAAATGAGATGCAAAGAAAACTAATGCAAAATCTAGATCTAGGGTTTTAGAGACTTCCAAAACAAAATTTATGATGCAAAATGTCAGGTTCACCAAAATGAAATGATGGGAAAAGAGGGGAATGAATTCAATCAATGCGGAATGATGAAATAGCCTAGGATTCAAATACACCTTTCCCTAATTTCATTAGAAAGATAGAGGATCACAAAGGGATAGGATTGAATTTCAACCTTGAGGTGAGTCAACCCTATTTTGGATCTTGTATCTCTGCTTTCTTATGATAGAAATAATTAATTGATTTTTTTTGTAATGATTTAAAGAGCATTAACTAAATGAATTATATGACCTAACACTTGAAATGCATAATTCTATGATAACATAAATGGAAATGACAATCTGTAGGCAAATCTTAGAAAGGGTGGAATGGTGTGCACCTATCATAAAATGTGGGTTTTGAGCTCTAATCAAGGACTCATTTGCCCAGGGGTGAATGGGTCTGTGTCCCCTTCTAAAACTTCAAAAACTAAAATTGTAGCCCTTTGTTTGTACTCTTCTCTTATACCTACAAATATTCACTTTCAAATTCAAATCTGTAGCAAATCTACAAAAGAAAATGTTTGTTTGTTTGTATGTGGGTTTACTTCAATCAAACCCCAAGTTTGGTAATTAAACCTTGATAAAAGATAAAGATTTTATAAATGAAAGTTTGTTTAAGCCCTAACCTTCAGTGTATCTAAGGTTTTTATGAGCTAATATGCAAAGAAACCCTACTCAAGTGCATTAGAGCATGATTCCTATATGACAAAGATTCAATTAGGGAGAAGTCAAAACACCCTAATAAATCTGAAGTATGATAATACCTTGTTGTAGGTTTCTAGTAGAATGAAGCTTTAAGATGGGAACACTATGAAACAAGTAATTAGGTTAAGGGAAATGGCCAAATAAATCTTGCAAACCTAGAATCCATCATGATTCACCATTGGCATCAACCTTCAATCATAAACAATTCTTGATCAAATCTTTGAAAAAATCAGCTTGAAGACTTGCAAACCTAGAATCCATCATGATTCACCATTGGCATCAACCTTCAATCGTAAACAATGCTTGATCAAATATTTGAAAAAATAAGCTTGAAGAATTGCAAATACAAATAAAATGTTGCTCCAAGACTTCAACTTTGAATGCTTGAATGATCTCTCTTGTTCTTCAAAATTTTTCTTTTTTTGCTTCTCCAAAATCCCTAGTTTGAAATGTTGAAAGGACTATGTTTTATAGGCTTCTTCTCTAATTTCCCAAATATTAGATCCTAATAGTTGACACTTTAAATTTGAATTTGAGACTTTAAAACACTACCAAAAACATATTTAATTTTTTTTAGGATGTAAAGGGGGCCCATTCGCCCATGGGTGAATGGGTCCTGGCCTATAAGTCCAGGGCCAATTTGTTTCAAGGTAATTAATTAATTAATTACATTTGTTCAATGCATGTTATAATGTTGAAAAATGATAAAAATAGGCCTTGGGATGCATGACAAAGGTAATTAGGGGCCTATTTAGGAAGATTAAAAGTTCATAAATGCAAGGTCACTAAAATAGGTCCAAACTAAGTGTGAAATTGTAGTATCGCCTAAAAGGGAGTATAGTTTTCTACACTAGAATATATATGGACATTTAATTTCTTAAAATATAATTTATTCTCATGTATATAATTTTAGGATGTTTGAGAATGGTTTTGGGTCTCTAGGAGTTATAATGCAAATTCTAGTTTTTGGAAGATCTTAGAATTTTTTAGAGAGTCAAATTTCATTAATTAGCATGTCAAATTTCAAAAATTATTTGGCTCTCATCATCTTTCTCTCTCCCTATCTCCATCCATTTATCTACCTCTCTCCACTGAGCTCAAGATCTCTCTCTCTCACAGACACATATTCATCTCTACCTCTCCCTCCTCCCTCTCTACTTCTCTCTATCTCACCATTCTCTCCCTCCCTCCCTCTCTACTTCTCTCTATCTCACCATTCTCTCTCACTCCCTCCCTCTTCCCCTCCCTACTTATTAGAGAGGGAGAAGGGAGATATTAGATATGGAAGGAGGAAGCTATGAAGAGAGACAAAGAGAGGGGGAGGGGTGATATAGAAAAGTAGAGAGAGGATGGAGGGAAGGAGAGATGGAGAGGTGATATAGAGAGTAGAGAGGAAATGAGAGAGACAAAGATAAATAGAGAGGAAAGGAAGGAGAGAGAGAGGTTCAAGATACAAAAAATTAGAGAGGGAAGGAAAGATAGATCTAGAGAGGGGGAAGGAGGGAAGGATAAGTAAGGAGGGAGAGAGAGGTGAGATATAAAAAAATAGAGAGGGAAGGAGAGAGCGGGAGAGAGAAGAGAGAGATGGAGGAAGGGAGAAGTAGAGAAGGAAGGAGGATTAAGAGAGAAAGAGAGATAGAGAGGGAGGGAGGGAGAGAGAGAGATACAAATAGAGAGAAAGGTAGAGAGAGAGATAGGAGGGAAAAGAGGAGGGGAGGGAGGAGATAGAGGTATGTAGGGAGAGAGATGGGATAGAGAAAAGTAGATAAATGAGGGAGATAGAGAGAGAGAGAGGTGATATAAAGAGATGTAGAGAGGGAAGGTGAGAGATTGAGAGAGAGGGTGAAGGAGGAGGAGAGTTAGGAGGGAGAGAGAGAAGTAGAGAGGGAAGGTGGGAGGAGGAAGGAAGATAGAGAGGTGATATAGAGAGAAGCAGAGAGGGAAGAAGGAAGGTGGGGAGATTGAGAGAGAGGGAGAGAGAGGAAATGAGGGAGGGAGAGGGAGAGAGATATAGAGAGGAGATAGGGAAGGAGAGAGAGAGAGGTAGAAGTGGAGAGGGAAGGAGAGAGAGAGGGGAGGGAGAGAAAATTAGGGAGGGAAAGAGAGGTGAGATAGAAGTAGAGGAGTGGGAGAGAGGTTATATAGAGAGAAGTTGAGAGGTAAGGAGGAAGGTGGAGATATTGAGAGAGAGGGAAGGAGAGAGGGAGAGAGAGAGGTAGAGAGTGATAGGTGAAATAGAGATAAGTAGAGAAGGTGGGTTGGAGAGAGAGAGAGAGAGAGAGAGAGAGAGAGAGAGAGAGAGAGAGAGAGAGAGAGAGAGAGAGAGAGAGAGAGAGAGAGAGAGAGAGAGAGAGAGAGAGAGAGAGAGAGAGAGAGAGAGAGAGAGAGAGAGAGAGAGAGAGAGAGAGAGAGAGAGAGAGAGAGAGAGAGAGAGAGAGAGAGAGAGAGAGAGAGAGAAGAGAGAGAGAGAGAGAGAGAGGGGGGATAGATAAAAGTAGAGAGGGAAGGAGAGGTAGGGAGGGAGATAGAGAGAGGTTAGATAGAGAGAAGAAGGAAGGATAGATATTGCAGGAGGGGATAAGGAGGGAGGGAGTACGGAGGGAGAGAGGTGAGATAGGAGAGAGAAGGGAGGGAGAGGTGATATCTAGAGAGAAGTAGAGAGGGAAGGAGGAAGGAGGAAGGTGGAGATATTGAGAGAGAGGTAATGAGGGAGAGGGAGAGAGGTAGAGAAGGATAGGTGAGATAGAGAGAAGGTGGGTAGGAGGAAGGAAGAGAGAGAAGGTGGAAGAGATATGGATGAAGGGAGAGATAAGTGAGATAGATATAATTAGAGAGGGAAGTAGAGAGAGAGGTGGGGAAGATAGATAAAGTTAGAGAGGTGAGGAGAAAAGGAGGGAGGGAAGGAGAGAGAGGTAATATAGAGAGAAGTAGAGAGAGAAGGGGAGAGAGAGGAGGAGGAGGAGAGAGATGATATAGAGAGAATTAGAGAGGGAAGGAAGGAGGGATAGAGAGAGGTATAGAGGGATGGGTGAGATATATAATTAGAGAGGGAAGTTAGGTGGGAGGAAGGGAGAGAGGATGTGAGAGATATGGAGGAAGGGAGAGAGAAGTGAGATAGAGAGAATTAGAGAGGGAAGTAGACAAAGGGGGAGATAAAGAAAATTAGATAGGGAAAGAGGGAGGGAGAGAGAGGTGAGATAGAGAGAAGTAGAGAGAGAGAGAGAGAGAGAGATATTGAGAGAGAGAGAGAACAAAGTAGAGAGGGAAGGAGGTGGGGAGATGGGGAAGTATAGGGAAGGGAGAGAGATAATTGTATAGAGGTAGGAATGAGAGTGAGAGAGAGGGGGAGGGAGGGAGGGAGGGAGAAGTAGGTATGGAGAGAGAGAGAGAGGTGAGATATAGATAAGTAGAGAGGGAAGGAGAGTGATAGAGAGGGGGTAAAAGGAAGGGGATGAGGGAGAGAGAAAGAGAGAGATAGAGAGAGAAGGATAGACAAGTAGAGAGGTAGAGAGTCGGATAAAGGGATGGAGATAGTGAGAGAGAAAGAGGTCTAGAGCATAAGGGATAAACGATGAGTTAGATAGAGTGAGATAAATATGAAACAACTTGATGATTACTAAAATTTGATATATTGATTACTGAAATTTGACATACTAATTATTGAATTTTGACAATCTAAAAATTATAAGATCTTCCAAAATTTAGAATTTGCATTATAGATCCTATAAAACCCAAACAATTCTCAAACATCTTGAAACTGTATACATTAAATATAAATTAAAGTATAAGAGAGTAAATGTCCATATATAAATATTTATTTCATGTATATAGTTTCATCAGAAGAGAAGGAGAAAGAAAAATTCTCAAAGAAAAATAGAACATGAGTGTGTTATAATGTGCTTGCATTATGAGCAATCCAATAATGTGAGAATGTCATAATTCACTCACACCATTTTATATGCAAGCCATAACATGATCATGTTATAATGTGCTTGCATTATGGCTTGGTAATGACCAAGACTAGGATCGGTCACTACCAACCCATAACATGAGCATGTTTCATTATAACATGCTCACATCTTCTCTTTTTTAGAACCAAAAAGTGAAGTGGAAAATTTTTGGTCTCCCATATTTTTTGTACTTATCCCTCATGAAACATTTTATTTACCCTATGCAATAACACCCAGGTCCACAAACAATCTTGCATCACCCAAAAAAAAATCATTTAAAAAAAAAAAAGCTTTTAGTAGTGTAGTTGTTTAGCTGCTCGAGGGGGAATTTTAGAAATAATATGGATAAACCAATGATTTCATCTTGTAGAGGAGCCAAATGGGTTTTTATTGATCAAAATTTCATGAAATTTGGATGAAAAATGAGCAAGTTATGGTCTTGTAGGTTTTTAACCTGCTACTGAATATTTGTGGAGATTTATATTTGAATTGAATGATTGTGGGATTTGAGATAGTTGTGGGTTGTGGGCTTTAGGTATATAATTGAACCCTTGTATAAATTCCTAAGTGAATCAAATTTGTTTCAGTTTGATTCTTGACAAGTTCAGATGGATTTTATTACATTAAGGAAAAAGTGATGTCATCTAACCTTGTAGAGGTTTTAAGTGTAATTGAACCTTTGTAAAAGATCCTAAGTGAATTGGAAATTTATTTTAGTTTGATACTTGATAGGTTTTAATGTATTTTCTTGCATTCTAGGAAACTTTACGTCATCCAACCTTGTGAAGATTTTGGTTCCATCTATATTTTGCATAAGTTCCATGTACATCAAAATGTTGTGAGTAATTCCTAGTGAATCGAACATGATGATATAATGAATCGGTTCTGACAAATAGTTCATCTTGTGATGTCAACTTGAAACATGATGATGAAAATCCAATATAGATTTTAGGAATTTACCATCCAAATAAACCTAAAGTGGAATTTCATGTTTGAAGTTTTCAAATGTACACATTCTACTTACATCTACACTTGCCCATTTTTGGCTCACTACTAAACCTTACAAAAAAATTGAGGTCATTGAGACTTGTGGATATTTTACTTGCATTTGTATTTCAATTTCTTGTAATGAATTGGAATTTTTAATGGCCCAATTCAAATTTGAATCATCTTCCATGGTTTTCAATGGATAAATGAAAGAAAATTCTCTCAGTAGGGGATCTTTTAGGAATGGTGAAAGGTCGACTATGAAAGATGTTAATATAAATGTACTCTTGTAACTATATTTTGTTGTCAAACATTAAATTCAATGTTTTCTTGGTTTTGTAAGAAATTATTTTGTATTGAATAAGGATATGGCTGCATGATTAGGTAATTTAATAAAATTCCTTGATCTTGACTACAACATCACTCAATCTCCATTCTCTATGTATATTAATGTACATGCCTATTCTTTGTTATTAGTGAATAGAGACACTGGTGAGAAGAAGAATGACAAACACATTACACATATATTCTAACAAATATTATATTAGACTTGGCATAATATAATCTTTCTATTATATTTCTACATATGTTGTTAATTTCCTTATCTAGTTTCCTTGTTCATTTGCAAGAATAGATAATATATTTTTAAAATTGCTTCAATATAAATAAATAAATTATGATAGTTCTCATTTCTTGTAGATGTACCTCTATTAGAAGAAAACAAATAATTTACATTTTCTATAGATGTATATAAATTAGGATGATAATCAACTCCAACTTAACAAGCTATATGTACAACACATCAATTAATCATCGCCACAAGATTTTCCAAATAAATTAATATTGAAAAAAATATTTATATAAATATTATGAATACATGCCCATTTATATCTTTGAATTATATATTTAAATATTTAATATTATAAATATTGACCCGAATGCATCTATTAGTTATATTTTTTAGCATTTTTATTAGAGATATGGAACAAGAGCACCACTACATTGTATTGGAAACTTATTGCTTTGTTTTTAGTTATTCTCTTAGTTGGTAGTGTGCATTTAGTTCACACAAAACTTAAGTTCTATAATTCAATATACTATTTTTGTGACTCATTAGGTAATATAGGGGAAAAATTATCTCTAGTGCTACTATATTTAGTGAAATCATAGAACTTACATATGAAGAAACCTAATGTATAATAAAAAAAAATATTCTAATAAATTTAGGCTTCAATACCTCTTGTTTTAGTAATAGAAAATATATTTTATTGATTATGAAAAAATCAACCAAGGGATATAACAATCTATCTTGTTGAGGATATA
Source organism: Sequoiadendron giganteum (assembly GCA_007115665.2). NCBI lineage: Eukaryota > Viridiplantae > Streptophyta > Pinopsida > Cupressales > Cupressaceae > Sequoiadendron > Sequoiadendron giganteum. Next base: position 187,790,096 of record CM021102.1, on the reverse strand, counting down.
ATTATATTTCTTTGATTTTAATATTACTAAATTATTTTATAATATGAGTTGATCCCAATGTTTGATATGGTATTTTATTATAAGTCAATCAAATTATTTTTATATTATTTTGAAGCTCAAAGAAAGTGTGAACACTAAGGTAAAGTGGCTTGAAAGTTAAATTTGATTTATTATATTTAATTGCAATTGTATTTTATAAAGGTTAAATGATTATGGTAATAAAAAATTATGCCTATATATACATGAAAGAGAATTATATTATGGGGTGAGTAGAAAAAATGATATAGTTATTCATATATTTTTTTAACAATATAGAGGACTACTAACCATCTTAATTTTATTTAGAATGGGAAAAAATAGTAAATGGGGATCACTCATCAAACTACATGTGCAAGACTTTCCCAACCAAGGAAATCATTTCTCAAGTGAAGACCTTGAATGCACACCTATTGGAGATGATAATGGCAAGATAAAATTATGTGTTGCAATCCCACTTGAAAGATTCCTTCACTTTGTCAAAGGATAAGGTTTGCTGGATAGTACAAAGAAAAAATTATACTCAAATTTCATAGAGAGAACAACTCAACATATCCTACCAACCACACTAGGTCAAGATATACTCAAGGTTTTCCTAGATTTAATATAATTAATAAGTATGTCACTTTTAATTTTAATTTTTGTTATATCAATTAATATATAGTTTATGTGTATGTATAAATAGATATTAGTGTTCCTTTGGCCATGAGGACAATAAAAAAAAACCTAAAAGCATGAAAAGGATACAAAGGTTTACCCACAAAAGGGTTTTTAAACTCGTTCATGTTAGGTTCATGTATTGTAGACCATATGTTGCAATAATTAGACATAATGAGTGGAGTCATTGTGATGCCAATGGTGAATTTTTCCATGGAATGGATGACCTTTTTGGTGATCCAAGTAGCATTTTTGCATCAAGGTTTTTGAATGAATGTAAATCATATATTAAGTCATTGCTAATAGGTATGGGGATTGACACAATATGTGAACAAAACTACTTAAACCATGGTTTGAATGAGTTGATGAATAAGAGGGATGCATGTTTTTGAGTCCAAATACATGTATGTATGGAAAAAAGTACGCTCTATTCTATCTCAAAAGAATGAAGATGAAAAAAGTGTCAGCTTGTGACATGTAGATGAGAAAGATAATCTTTTATGCTACAAAAGACCAAACACAATGGAAAATGTTTCATTTATCATAAGCATCCAAACACCATGGATGTGAAAAATGATGGTCAAAAATTTACATAACTCAATTATTACAATGGTTTCAACCTTCTCAACAAATAAATATGGTGTGAGTAAAACAATGTTAACTATAAATTTATGATTTTAATTTTTTTTATTGATTGATTTATTTAAAAGTATTATTTATCAATAGTATATTCATGTGTAGTATCAATTATATATCTTTGTCATTTTTTTTATGAACAAGAGGTCTATGTATCTTTTGCATGGGCCATATCCTCAAGAAATAAATTTGAGGATAAAATGAATGGCTAACAGAAGTTTATAAACAAGGGAAATAGTGTAAAAAAGATTGGCATGTCAATGTATTCATGGTAGATGATGCTAGAGTCATTATTGAAGCCATCACATTTTTCTTGGCCTTAATTTCTATATTTAAACTAAATTCAACTCATTATAGTTGATGAATATTTATTTTATAAAAATATATTTGATAATTTACAGCTTAAACTAGCTTGAATTTAACATGTTATTTTGTTATAATGATACTTATCAACTTCTATAATGTAACTTGTGGATTATTCTTTGAATGTTGAGTACTTAAATGTGTATTTGGCATATACACAAAATATGACTGAAAAATGTATACAATTAAGTCAATCTTTAATTAAAATATGTGGTTCACATTACATGTTTGAACCCCATTGATTGATATTGTCTTTTATAATCTAATTATACCACCATTAAGGATGTTGGAAGAAACATGTTTGATATATTGGGTGAGATAATGTATGCAATAAGTGATAATGAAGACATCAGTACTCACCTAATAAAAATAATAATGGAGGAATTCAAAAAAGAGAAGAAACTCATTAACTACTTTCAAAAAATATGTTGTCGTGATGAGGGTGGTATTGGTAAGTTTGTAAAATTCTTTATTTTATTTTCTATGCATTTATATCATTTAATTTATTTTTTATGTTTACTAAGGCATAATTATATTTTTGTATAGTGATGTGGGAAAAATAAATTGAAAAGTATCTCATATAAATCAAGAAACCAATGTTTTCATGGAATCATACCACTTCCATATCAAGAGTCACTATCTAAGTGATCATGTTAAGAAATAAAAGATATTTACAGATATCCATATTTTAAACTAACTTCAAAAATAAATACATTACATAATTGTATTAGAGAGGTCAAAAATAATAGCAAATACAAACTATTATCCATATGATTTCACTAGCGCATGTACAAGACAAGAAGTTTTTTTCCAATGAAACAATATCTTGGTAAACAAATTGGACCAAATTTGTATGTGTGTGATTTCCAATGGAAAAAAGGGGAAACACATGCAAGCATGTGTTGAAAATTTTAAATCTCCTAAAAGGAAATAAAACAAATGAATAAGATTAAATTTCTAGTAAGTGTCATTTGACATTTAAGTATTATAAATTTATATTTTAATGATTATTATATTTTTTCTCAAAAATAACTAATGTAACCTTATTGAATTATAGATGGTATTACTCCACTGGTTGATGATAATGATGATGTCATAGGGAGTTTTAGTCATGATAGTAATACCACAAGTAATATTGATATCGTCTTCATAATAAATATTTATTAGTTTTTATGGTTCTTAAAATTAATTAATTCTTATTCTAATTATAGATGGTTGTATTCCATTAGAAGATGAAGACATGATTGGGGTTGTCACTAGTAAAGACCAAAAAATTGGTAAATTTGAATATTACCATTTTATTTATGAAATATTAAGAGTTTTTTAATATTTTTTGACTTAATCATTTTCTTATTATAGATGGATAAAAATAATTTGATGCTTCAAATTATAACTTCCAAAATTCCATTGACTAAATTTAAATTCACTACTTCAAAACTTTCCAAGCAGATTAAATGAAAACCTTATTTTTAATCTGTGTTGAGAGATTTAGAAAATACCCCAATACATCTCTTGCTTCCTCTTCCAAATTTACATTGATCTCTAGTTTGGAGGACATGCCTATAAGACTAATATCACCATGGTTTAGTTCAAGAAAATACGCAAATGGAATTATATTCATTAAAGAGACAATGCCATTCATCAAGACTTGAATGTAACGGTTGAGGAGCATGAAGAATTTCAATGCCCCTCTACAAGTGGTAGAAAGCAAAAGAAAAAAGATTTTTTCAATCATTAAAGAATAGAAGTACAAGAAGTAAGGATTATTATCAAGCAACAATTACATTCATAATTATGAGGTATGTTTGTAATTATCATTCAAAGTAAGAGAATTTTTATAGCTAGAATCTAGTGTATGTTATAGCTATTGGTTTTACACCTTATTCTTTGGTTGAGGATACAAAAGTCATAATTATTGTTGATATTGATATTTCATCATCATGTGTTTCCCTTCAAGTGACTCATTAAAAATTATGTACATATTGATATTACCATTTACAAGAGCTCAAAAATATTGATAAGAGAGGAATCAATATATTAGACAATCTATGTATATAAATAATTTCAACTTAACTTTAAGAGAAGAGATCATGTCGCAAATTATTCAATCCACATATACTTCAAAAGAGTAACAATTTGTAAAATAATACTAAGAAAGAATGATGAAAGAGAAATGATGAGAGAAACATAATAAAAATAGCTACAAATTAAGACATTGATGTACCCTAAGAAAATAATAAGAAAAGTGAAAGAATGGAAGAAAAATAATAGAAACAACTATTCAATAAAAATAACACATATAAGCACATTGGTCGGGAATAGTCATGAAGGTACACATTTTTTCCCTTGGGAGTATAAGCAATATGAGAATGGTAGTGTAGCCCTAATGGCCAAGTACAACCATGTAAGTACATAGAACACAAGAAAATATCCATGCCCCTAATGTGGCTCCAAGTGCATTAGCACACAATGGTTGAGATAAGGCATGGGATTCCTAGTGGTATCAAAGTTCTAGATGCAAAGCATATCAATAATTTCCATGCAATCAATGTTGTGGGGAAAGAAAGTGGTGTCCCTAGTATGAGACTTAATACATGATAAGCATGTGAGAACACAATAAGACTAGGATTCATGTTTCCCCCAATGTGATAATAATATATATTAGTACATGGTAAGACATGTTCTCTTGATTGTATAAGATGTGGTCATACATGTGTACATAACAACTTTCTTCTTCATATCAAAAATATAATTGTAATGAAGCTTAATGAGTGATATAGACATAAGCACCTGATCATACATGATGTGTATGTTAGGAATATTACATCATTTCATTTAGTTGTTAGTATAATAATTATTAATTAAGTTGTTTGTCTGTTTGAGTTGTTGAAATAACTCAATATATTAATGAGTTGTTATAAGAGGCTCCCTCTAATATAAGAAATACAACTCTATACAATTGTAATATCTAATTGAACTAAAATAAAGAGAAGCATTATTATTCTGTTTCATGGATAAAATTATTTGGCTTCAACAATTAACCTATATTTCTTATATGGTATCAAAGCGGTGGTAAATCTTGAGCTATGTGTTTATAGTTGCATGTGTAGTGCCAGTATAAGCTATAAACTTTAGAATCTAGGTGATATGTAATATATATAGGTTGAAGATTCTATAAGGTGTTTGTGGGTCGTTGAATCACCACAACTTATTTTCCACAAAGTTCACGAATCTAACTTGGTGGTTCACTAATCTTTTCTCTGCTACATCCATATTGATGTCTTGACTTATCTCCAACACCATTCTCTCTATTGCCAACAAATCATTATATGTTGACTCTTCAACACGATTTGGTTTCTCTATAGATGATTGTGAGTTAAAATCTTGGTTCTCATTTTTGGCAAGTCCAAGCCTCAAATTTATCTTGCAATTCCCTTAAATTGTTTGTATACATGGTATGATATTGAGGATTTCTACAATTTGGATGTGGTTTTCTTGCCAAAATGGTCTTTAGCTGAACATATTCATTCAATAACTAAAAATAGGTATTGGGGAAAATGAATAAGCATGTTACAATCATGTATAGATAAGATATGATCATGTAAGAATATGTAAAAGATAGTTTCCCTTGATATGGAAAGATGGCATGATAAAACTCATAGAATGAACATGGGCATGAGAGATGATAATTGATTAATGTAACTACCTACCAAGTATAGTGGTTAAAAGAAGCCTCTTGGTAGATGTGTGATGCTAACCAAGTCCTTCACTAGTTTTCCATGAGGAGTAGAAAGGCCAAAGGCAGTAGTACCAACTTGTAAATTAATAATGAATGGTCTAATCTAGCTACATCAAAGTTTACCATGAAGTTCCTTCTTTTTTCTTGGGTTGTTATGGTTTGCACAAAGTACCAAGTCACCTAGACGAAAGTATCTTGAGATGATTATTTTCTTTGGTTACCTTTCATATATTCATAGATTTTTTAAAGCATTGACTCTTTGCTCATCAAGGCTCTCAAGCTCTCTTAAATGATGCCCCCAAAATATAATCATCAAACAATACAAAGGGATATGCATAATGATGGAATATTCATCTCAAGTGGGACAATGGCTTCTATATGATAAACCAAAGAGTAGGGTGTAAAGCATGAAGGTATGCATATACTAGTAAGATATGTCCATAACATAGGGACAAGTTATGTATGTCAATTGGTACCATGTTTATGAATTATTTTCCTAAATATTTGCTTAATAGTATCATTAAAGGCTACAAGTTATCCATTGTCTCATGGGTAATATGGAGAATATAATCTCTATTATATATGGGCCATCATCATTTGTGTTCATTAAGAAGACAACACTAGCCATGGTGCGGATATGTCAATTGTTCTTTCTTGGAATGACACTAATGGCAATAGAATCATACAATTGTAGTGCCAATTCATGATATTGTGTTAATTTTTCCTCTTTGGTCCTACAATTGCTCTTGATTTGTTTAACTAATATAATTTTTGAATCACCATGGATATTAAGAGATTTAACCTTTAAGAAAATGGTTGCACGTAACCTTGTAATAAATGTCTGATATTCAATCACATTATTGGTACAAGGAAAATCAAGCCAAAATGAGAGGGGTATTAAGTTGTCCAAGGGAGATCCCCAAAAATAATCATGCATCTATAACCATTCAATAACATTCTCCAAGAGGGAAAAGTGTCCATATTTAAAACATGTACATCACTTGGAATAATGTATCAATAGGTGTGTGAGTAGGATGTAATGATGCTAAATATAATTGATTGATAAATACTTTCTCTTTAATAGATTTTTCGTGAAACAAACTTGAGATTAAATTCTAAAAGTACCAAAATTTACCCATCTTGTAACATAATCTAAGTGTTCTAGGCTTAGACAACATGCATTTCAAGAGGTCTTCTACCATGATTACACATTTTTTTGACATAAATCATATAATATTATAGATTTTATGTTGGAAAATTAATGACTAAGTATAATATTTTTCTTGAGGGTTTACCATGTTTCATAACATACAACTAATGTAATAGACTACATATTCCTTTTTGTTTTCATCACTTTGTATCACAACACTTCCGATAGCAAATTTAATGGTTGATATATATAACAAAAGGGTTTTCTATGTATGGTAAACAAGAAAACTAGTGGATTTAGCAATTTATTTTTTTTACAATTGACTTCCCATTCAAATTTAACAACACCTTTAAAAGTTTAGTGAATGGTAAGGTTGGGTATATTAATTATGGCTCTAGGAAAATTCACCACCATGGACAATTCATTGATCGAAAATTCATCGTCAGCAGCATTAATATTTTTTAATATATATTTCAAAAACTTTGATTTTATTAAAAATATTAATGCGGTTAATTTTCTGCAGCAAATTTTACCTGACCGACGGTAAATTTTCCATCTGTAAATTGCTGACGAATTTGCGGTATACCATTAATTATGATGTGTTGATGTCTGCTGAGAAATAGAGATGAGATCTTTGAGTTGTAGCATTATTCACTGGGGTCGGTTAGCCTCAACTTTATCTGCCTCATCAAGTCTTTCCCTGATTGTGGGAATGAACCTTGATAAAAAGCATTCTGCATTATTTCTGTGATGTTTCGTAGTCCAGATTTTTTAATGTTGTTGAATGTAATGGCGCTCAGGAAGTTGGCAGAGTTCGGATAAGGATTTGATAGAAGTGCAAAAAGTGCGAAGAAAAATTTAAAAATGTGACGAAGTACTATAAAAGAAGCAAACAAGGAGTCTCTGAGCGACAACACCGAAATCAGTTTAGCATTTGCAAGGAATTTAATGAGTATGTACAGTTTAAGGTTCAGAAAGTTTGTGATTACAGCCTGAAATGCTTGCCATTACTTTCCAGTCTACTTTTGAGAATTGGGCTACAACTGTAGACCTTTGTCCCTTAAACGTCTATTCAAAATAGATGACCATCTGTTTTCTAGATCAATATTGATAGTAGTGGGTATTATTCGAATTGGTTTACTGTTTGGTCTCGTGGGGGTTTGGACTTCTATTTTCATGGATCAAGTAGTTTCATGAAACAAAAAAATTTATGCTACAAAATTAATTGGAATCTTTTTCTTAAAAATAGCAGCCCCTATCTTTTTGGACTGCAAATTTCAGTAGGTGAAATTGAGGTGGAGCTAGAAATTGCCCCTACAGTTTAGGAATTTTTTCTCTCATTTGTCTCACTTAAAATTTTAAATTCCTTAAAAAAAAGAGATATTTTATTTATTTATTAATTTTTATCAAAATACTCCAATTCGTTCCTTAAATTTTGGAGCTCAAACTCTTAAAGCTGAATTGCAAAATTGAATTCATGGGACCACCAGCTTTAAAATATTCCTAAAAAATCTCAGCAACACCCACTGATTTTTTTTAGAAAGCTACCCTCCATGGGACCTTACCTTTATAGACCTATTTGTCTTTTAAGTTAGTGGTGTCGTATCTTTTTTTTTTTCCTTATATATTGTATTCATTATTGTAGATGGAGTGAATGGCGAGTCATAAAATCCAGTGATTGTCCATTGCTTCATACGCAAGACAAGAATAAGTTGGTCAGTTGTATTTTTTTAATAGATTCTTCGAGGGTTAATAGAAGAAGAATCAATTGAAACCAGCTACATTGGAACTGGTAGATGGACATGTTTGAAGAAACATGTGAAATTGACATATATTACTTTGTTTTAAGAAATTTATTTGAAATTTAAAAATCAATATTATGGTTTTTCAACGATAAATCTTAAAGAGTTATTGATTTCTCATCTTGAAATTCACATAGAAATTATAGAATTAACCGTATGGTGACCCTCAAAATGCAGGCTATGGAGAACCTGTTTTTTCTTTAGTCTTCTTTCAATTATATTTTAAATGTGAAATAGATGCAGTGTACTTGTTTCTCCTTTAATTATGTTGTTTCTACCTCTCTACAAATAATGATAAGATCTTCATTTATTTCTAAAAAATCATATCCCATGTTTAACCTATCCTTTTGGTCATGTCATCCGCACAAGATTTAATCTTCAATAGGTAAACTAACTAAGAATGACTTAGAGGATGCAACCATCATTGTTTACTAAAATATTAGATGATTTCATGTACCATGAAACACAAACTATCATTTCTAGAGCCTCGCGTGCATTAAAATATCAAGTGAGATCATAGAAGAAATTAAAAAATATATATGTATATATATTAAGAATTCCACCTTTAATCTCCCAATGTAGGACTTTTTGGTCCTACATTTTGGTCATGGCTGCAACCTCTTTAGTATAGCATTGAGGTGAAGGAGATTATTGAATAATTTTGATTTCAAACTATCGAATAAGGATATTTGTGCCTCATCCCTTACCTTGATATAAGGAATAAGGTTTTTTTATGCATTAAACCAATCAGATTATGATTCATATATTTGAAAACTATGTATATGTCCCTAGTCTACTTTTTTTTTATGAATAGGCATTAGTATCTATATTAATAAAAGATAATCATACATATTCACAAAAAAAAAGGTGGGTGGTAAGAAGGCACACCCCACAAGTCACATGGGCCAAGCCCAGAAAACCAAAGCCACATGGGCAGAGCCTAGAAATAAAAAAACATTAAAATAAAAACAAATAAAAAAGGCCATCAAGCAACCATAATAGTGCTAGCAGAGAGTGGAGGGTCCCTATCATTCAAGTTTTCTCCATACAACAGTGGGTTCTAGAGGGACGTCAAGGGGAGCCCAACCATTGTCATCTTTCTCAGTTTCTTTATCTTTTTCTTCATGGCAAGGTGAGATTGTCAAATCCAAATGCGGAAGCCATGAAATATTAGTGGTCCAACCAGAACCACCTATAGGAGCATCACCAAAAGGCCACCCAGAAGCGCCGCTTCTAGCCCCCGTCGCTCTTCCAGAAGGCCACCCTAGGTCAGCCCATGGAGGAGGAGAGGGCAACCGCCTGCGAGGGTGAGAGTCACGACGAGGAGCCTGAGAACGGGGGAAAAAATCCCTGGCAAAGCTACTTCGTCGTTGGCCCCACGAAGGTGACCAACCCCGAGAGGAAGTGGGAGAGGGAGGCACACGTGCCACAGTACAAGGGGGTTCAACACTTGCAGACCACGTAGCAAAAAATATTTCACGCCAAACAAACACCTAGGACTAGAGGTGCCATCTTTGGTTCAGGTTGTCGATCATGGGAAAATGAGGCGAAAGCCATTGATAACCAAGTCGAGGATTATAATTTCTTAAAGGGATGCCTGGATACCATTTCCAGTCTTTCCACCAAGGCTTGGTAGAGCGGATACCCACCTTATGAAGATATCAGTCAGGATGGCACTCACCAGGCCGTCATAAGTTTCATGGTCATAGTTTTGAAAACCAAACTAAGCACGAAAAGCATCCCACAACAAGATACTCATGGTGGATCTATGAAATAAATATTGAAGGGTCTGGATACCCTTCTTGTGGAATCTAAGGGCCTTAAGCTAAGGAAGCTTGGCCAACGGTCGACCTACACTGGAAAAAAGAGAAGACCACCAAATATTTTGTTGATTGAATGAAAGCCCATCATGAAATCTAGTCCTAGTCCAGCGGAGCTAGGGCTTGATCGCCTCCTAGGCACACCAAATACTTTTGGAAACAAAGGTACCCACAATCTAAACTAGCTCCCTCATAACAAGAAGGGTTTGAAAGTTGATTCCCCTCCAAGAAGGTCTGTGGGCGGGACAACCCATTTCAATACACTATCTGAGGAAGATTTTTTAGGCCTCATTGCCAATAAGAGCTCTGATAATTCATTTAACACAAAGAGCAATCCCTTGTCGCTGAGTGGAAAGAAGGCCAATCCCACCAGAGTCTCTGGGGAGGAAGAAAAACTCTCAGGCAATGCGGTGAAAACCTCGATGAGTTTCAAAAGAGGCCTAAAGAAAATATCTAAGCATTTTTTCTAGCTTAACATAAGAGGCCTTGGAAGGGGCCCAACATGAGGAGTAGTACGCATGAGTCATTTCTAATATCTTCGAGCACACCTGGAATTTACCAACCAGAGAGAGCGGCCTGGTAACCCAAAAGACTAATTTTTGCTCAATCTGAGATAGAATCGCTTACCAGAGATCAATGGGCGAGGCTTGAAAGATGAAAGGGATACCAAGAAATCAGAATATTTTTCCAATAGAAATCCATTTTCACCCATATTGTTGAATCCAGAGAGGACTGGGAAGAACGAATTGTCTGTAACACAAGGTTTTGTACCACTGAATGGAAAAACCAGAGGCCAAGCAAAAGGTCTCTAAACAATCATCAGCAAAGTGGCCATTGACTAGCTGAGTTGGAAAATTAGACAAAGAGATCCCTAGAACAAGCCCTTGGGCAACAGAATGAGAAAGAAGATAGCCAAACCCCTCAACAGCTAGCACATAAAATGAGGGGAAAAGCAAACAACCTTGCCAAATGGAGCGGAACAAACCAAAGGATTGGGAGTGGCAGCCATTAATGGTGATGCAAGTTGAAGCTTTAGAGAACAACATTTTCACAAACTAGGTGAAATTTGGGCCAAATCCCAACATAAAAAGCATGGTTAAAATGAAGGGCCATTCTATGTGATCATAAGCTTTGGAAAAATCAAATTTTCAAGAAAAAAATCATTTTTCTTAGAACGTCTTTCCCATTCCATGCCTTCCCAAACATCAATAATGTTATCCAAGATGAACTTGGATTTAATAAAACTAGTTTATTTAGGGCACACAATCTGAGGCAAAAGATGATAAATTTTAAAGAAAGGGCTTTGGCAATGATTTTATAGGAAACATTGAGGAGTGTGATGGGCCGCCAGTCACAGATATCCTTAGGATCACCATTTTTAGGATGAATTTTATATTTCCTTTGTTGATAAGATTACTTAGGGATTTAGAATGAAAAGCTTCAAGGTAAACTTTATACAAATCTTTTCCCACACAATCCCAAAGGGCCTTGTAGAACTCACACGGGAGCCCATCAATTCCTAGGGATTTATCATCGGCCATAGTACAGACACCTTCTTTGAGGTCTTCAATTGTGATAAATTACTCACAAAAATCTTTTTGGTCTGAGGAAAGCCTATTTGGCACAATAGTAAGGAAATCTTGGAGCACATTATTCTGCTTAGGAGTATAATCTTGGGCTGTGAAAGCTTGCTCATAGTGCTTAAAAAACTCTTGGATAATATCAGGCAGTTTTGAAAGCACATTATTGCCCTCTTTGATTCGCTTGATGCCAAGTGATGAATGCTTGGCTTGAAGATCCAAAAAAAAATCTTTCGAGGCACGACCCCAAATCTTGAGCCAGTGAAGTTTGGCCTTGATTTGTGCCCCTTTGGTTGCATAATTATCAACAACTTGCTTTTGATGTCTTAATTTTGCAACCCTAACTTGCAAAGCAGGGGAGAAGGGGTTAGCTGCCAAAGCCTCAGTGGTGGTACAAAGGGTAGACGTTGTCACCTCATAAGACTGTCTACAAAAAATAGCCAGTTGGTGCCCATAAATGTGAAGAAACCTCACGGTACGGGTGATTGCATCATTCTACCACTCGATCCAACTAATTGAGTGGGGTGATCTACACTCCAAATTCTAGATAGTGTTGATGTGGGCCAACGTGGGTTGGTGACTACCCAAAAAAATAGTTGGGTCCTACTAGCGCGAGACTGCCTTAATTCCCATTCAATGCAAAATAAAATGGGAAAGTGGTTTGGCAATGTCACATCCACTAACGGCTTAATCAGAAGTGGGGAAGAGTTGGAAAAAGATAAAAAATATTGGGCCAAGATCATAGCATGATCAAGGTGCTTAAATATCCTGTCAGACCTAGCTCAAAAATTGCACCAAGTGTGCCAGAGAGAATGAGAGTAGCGACGACCAATATTGGGGTTGAAAAGACCTAATTTATTATGCATGTAAAACCAGGCCTCTCTTTTTCTAGTTGCCCATCAAAATGGTAGAGTACCAACCTTGTCGTACGCCATCTCAACCATATTTAAATCCCCACAAATCAGTCAGGTAGCAACTGGAAATGAGTTAGCAATCCTTCGCCAGAGAAGAGATCTTTCAACAACATCATTTGAGGCATAAACATTAATAATCCCAAAGGAATGATTATTAATGTTAAAAAAAATCTAGATGAGCTGATGTGTGGGGTCAAACCCATGATCAACCACATAGGTGTGCCACCATTGGGAAAAAAGAATGACCGCACCACCACGTCTAGCCTCATGATCAGTACAAAACATTTTACTGGGTGGCCAAATAGACCGGAAAGCTGAAGAAAGAAAAAAGCCAGCAACTTTCACTTCCTGAAGACACAAAACATCAATACCAACATATTTCTAGAGAGTATCCCTAACAAAATACTTCCTAGAGAGGTTTTTTAGACCTTGAACATTCCAAGAAAGAAAACTCGTTAGAAACTCCACCATTTCATTAGAGTCTGGCTCTTCTAGAGAGGAATAGGGATTATACAAAAAAATTGGTGGGACTGACCCAATTTGAATGGTAGGAGACGAATGACTTTGTTTTTCCTAAACATATTCTGCTTCTTCAAGAGGTCGAAAAGGGCTATGTGATCTCCTATGGATTCCTAACACAGGAGGAGACTCAATCGGCTAAGTTGTCAAAATTGAGGTAGGTTGAGGCATGGCTGAGGGCCTTGGGTGAGCTAGAATGCTACTAGAAACAATTTGGGTTTCCTTCACCTTCACATAAGGGTATGAAACATCTTTTATCATCTTAGGGGTTTTGGTAACCGCCTCGAAGCAATTAGACTTATTTTTCTAGTTGGTAATTGTTGTCCATTTTTCCTTTGGTTTGACCAAAACACCTTCTACCTGATAGGACTTGTCAGCTTCCCATGGCGAGGATTGAGTATGGGGGACTGCTAAAGGGAAATCCTTAATCTTATGGTCAATGGAATGACACCGATAGCAAGTGTTCTGCATATTAAAATAGGTGACCTTCTAGGTATGCCCAAAAGTACCAATTTGAATATCAATGGACTCTTTCAAATCTTGGGAAAGGTCCACTTTGAAACATACTCACTTTTGAGGGCGAGCTTGAAAGAACCTATCTGGTTCAACACAAATAACTCTCCCTAGGGAGGAAGCAATATGCTACAAGAAATGAAAACAAGGCAAGGGTAGACCAAGAAACTCAATCCAGACTAGAACCCATAACTTGGTGTCATATGAAATAATGAAGTCTCAGGTACAAGGCTAGAAAACCAGCAAAGAGGATTGGACATACCAAGGACCATGATTCAATATTTTCTAAACATGACTAACCTCCACAAAATGAAAAAGAAAAAATCCTTTGGTCAAATTTTGAACCATATCAAGGCGGAGCCTGTGAGAGACCTAGGCCTTTTGAACCCATTATTTAAGCACACTTTCAGGGGGAGTCCTCCCAACAAAATAACCAACAAGAGTATGTTGTTCTAACCATTGACATGCATAATCAAAATCCAGGATGGGTAACACCACATCAGCCAGAGAATCAAAAGACTTACCTTGTGGAACACTTTCAAAACAAATTTTTGAGGACGCTTATTTGGAGGATGAGCCATTGAGTAAAGCCATCAAACCACCAACACCGGCAAGAACTGTTGGGTTAGAGTCAGTTGTAGACATAATAAAAATAAAAAAACCGCAGTAAATGTGGTCGTACACATATCTCGTAAATGAAAAATCATGCACCTAAGGCGTGGTATGATGCATGAGGGGCCAAGGATGACTGCAGAAACAAGAAACCCTAGTAGAGCTCATTCATCGGTACTGCTTCACCAATATCATTACATTTCTCTACTTATTTTAATCAAAGTATACATGGTGAGATGGGAAATTTTAATATAACATATTTAATTTTCCTTAATTGGCCCCTTTAATTCAAACCTAAGCCTAATTAAATATATTTTCCGAGGGATAAAACCCAACATTCATAAATGCCATTTCACAACACTTAATTTTGGAAGATGTGTGTCCTAGGTAGGTGACCTAGGACCCATTTACCACATGGCGAATGGGTCCTCACTTAGTCCTAGGACCTTATTTTTACATGATATTTGACCTTGTTCGATGTGTGTCCTAAGTAAGTGGCCTAGGGCCCATTCAACATATGGTGAATGGGTCCTAACTTAGACCTAGGAGCCCTCTTTTGGATATATTTTTGGTGGTATTTTAATGATTTCAAATCCACAATTCAATGTCGGCTTGTGATATTTGAATTTCAGAAATTAATGTTAAGATATGTATAAATAAGAGGTCATTTCACTATGTTTCACTCAACAATCTTATGAGAAAGTGGATGATAGTAAGGTTTATGGTCAAGAGTGATTTCAAGAGCATTCAAGAGAGGATTTCTTCATCATTTGTTGCAGCAATAATCAAGATATATTCATCATGTCAAAGTTATGTGGAGTCATGCATATTTTTTGGAGCTAATATGTTGATGTAGGTTTCATGATTCAATCAAGCATTCAAAGTATCATTTGAAGAAAGTATTTAATGTCAATATCCATATCCATTGAGGCCATTTCATGCAAGTTGAAGATCTCCATTATCAAGGTTCAAATAAGGGTTTGGTGAGTTGTGACATAGAGTTGCTCGTTCATCATTCCTTTCATGCTTTTATTCATTTCAAGGTTTAATTACCAAAACAGGGTTTGACCAAGGCAAACCTCCATTCACCTAACATTTATAATATTTTTCTCTCTTTGGTGTGTGATTGTAGATTTTAGGTTGAAGATCATTTGAAGAACAAAAATTACAGAGTTGTCACCATTCTTGTAATTTCACGAAAACTCTTCTACAAAATTTATTTTCGGCTATTTGACAGTGAAAATCGGGAATTTAGGAGTGTAGAAATAGAGGAACAAAACCTAGAAACAAATTTTTCGGAGCCCTAGCCGGGACCCATTCGCCCTAGAGTCCTTAGTGAGCCATGAAAAATCACTTTTTGCAAAAGGTACACAACATTTATCCCTTCCAAACTATCCCTAATGTCTGTAGGTTCCATCAATATTATGTTTAAGCTTATAAATGCACTTTATAGCTCATATTTTGGAGTATTTTTGATGGTCTTACTATTTCCCCCCAAAGTGCTATTTAGCTTAGACCCCCATCCTAACACAAAAAGGAAAATTTGCAAGATTCACATCTTGTGTTGACTCACCTAAGGGTTGATAGTCAATTCTTGGTGTGGATCTAATTTCCTAATAAAAATAGAAGAATAGGACCCCTTTTCCCTCTTTGGATTCACTTCTCCATTTTGGGAAATTGTCTTACCCTATTTTTCTATGTTTCAGGCCAGAACCTATAAAACCTATTAGGCATCGTGAGGACTTATTTTTCAAATCCTATCAAAAGTTTAAGGAAAAACACATAGAAAAAATATCCCTTACAAATATGCTTTAACCCATGATTGAGCTTCTTATCCTTGATGAAACAATGAGTCAACCAAAAGCCCTTCCAAGTAACCAGGGCCAAAACATAGCAAACCCTCCACCCATTTACTATAAGAGACCATGAGATAACCAAATAAGTCTTGTTGTGCCTTCTAAAATCAAACAAGTTTATAAAGCTAAAGAGAAAGTGGTTGAACAACCTCCTATGGTTCCTTATGTTCCTCCCTTAAGGGAAGAAAAGAAACCTATGATTGATAAACCCGCCCTTACACAATCACAACTTGAAAATCGTACTAAAAGGAATCAAAATGCTAGAGAGCGTAGACGTAGACATCATTCTATTTCTCATTTATTACAATCAAAAGAAGAAAAGAATAACATAGAAAATAAAAATCTAAACTTACCTCAAGAAATGCATGATGATTCTACACCTTTTCTGAAACAAGAAAATCGTAAACCTTGAACACAAAACATGAACCTTATATGGATATTATAATTAGACTTGCTATTGTGATAAACTTGGATGATGATAATGAAACTACCAAAATTGATGAGGAAGTACATAAAGAGTTATTTTTTTTGTTTTACGCTCCCATGATCTTAATTGATAACAATTGTGATGATCCTCCTAGAAAGAGTGTTTCGTCATGTGCTGAGCTTGGTGATTGTCCCAGTTTGAAACTTGATGTTGTCCCTTTGGCTATTTTTTCGCCTTCCGCATATGATGAACAATATTGGGATGTAGATGAATTGCTATAGGTTAACTCGCATGTGCCTTCCTAGTCTTGTCTTTATTTTCTTTTCATGATTGCATGCATGTAATGCGATCCTATATTGTTTTGTTTGATGTATCTTCATGTTCATTCCTCTATTTGTAGCTTCATTCTTCTATATGTTGTAAACCTTTGTTCTTTTTTCTTGTGTTTTCCTTTAGGGGATGATGCAAGGCGTTGAGACATTTAGGTCTCTTCCATGTTGACCCAAAATATTTTATTTTTTTCACTCTCTATGTGTCATTCTTCGTATTACATGAGTTATTTGGGGAATGATGACATTTTTGAGCTCTATAATACCATTGTAGCAAAGACATGCATTGACCTCAAATCTGTGAATCCCTTATGTGATTTTGGGATTTCCTTTTAGGGGAAACCCCTTCTTTTTTCATGACATAGCTTCATTTCAAAATATATGCTTGGCATCTAGGGCTTTCCAAATAAGCTCTTATGTCTTATTTATCGTTATCATTTATGATTTTCTACTTTAAAACTTAATTTCTCACAACATGGTGTTATCAATTTATTTAAAGTGGGGGCATACATTGGCATTATCATTTTTGGAGATCTTTTGAATATTCCTTATGTTTCATTGTGTGGTCTTCTTACTTCTTGCAATGTGTCTTCTTCTCGGTGGTGCCATTGGGTTTGATGTCCTCCAAGAGTGTGACCTTTCTTGGTAAATGAATTTCCTCTTAGTGGTGATGCTACATGTTGTATTCCCTAAGTTGTGAATCTTTTATCCTAGACTTACAGTCCTCTCTTGGAGACATTAGGCATGATGTTCACTAAGAGGATACCTTACATGAACTAAGAAAAACCCCTTTGAGCATGTCTTATCCTATTTTCATTTTGTTCATAAGTGTTTAGCATAACACAAATTGCTAACCTTTTTAAGCTCGAAGTTTCAACCCTTTTTCATGGCCACCAAGCATAACACACTTTGTCTATGGTGCCTTGTTTATTCATAAGTGTTTAGCATAACACAACTTTCTAAGCCTTATGAAACTCAAAGTTTTTATTGTGTGGTGCCTTATTAAAGTGATTGAAGGTATAACTATGGTATGGTATGGGAGCATAATAATATTTTCTCATTTTCCACCCTTGAGGGCTCACCTAGTGGACAACCAGAGTTTCACTAACCCGGTCCATGGCGTGTCATGAAATCATAATTCAAATAAATCTCAATTCACATCAAAGTTCAATTGGGCGTCTCCATACAAAATATCGTAACTCCATTCATTTAAATTTGTTTAATCCAAAGGATTCCAAATACTGACTTAAAGTCTACATTAAGATTCATATCAATTCCAATTAATTTTAGAAACGTGTCTTCTTACAAGAAATTTATAATACAAAAGCATTGTAAAAGAAATTTACAATTCAAGACTTAGGCATTGTGTCGCCTTAAGCTCTACAATGATCATACAAGGATGAAATATAATAGATATATAAAGAAATCTTCATCTGATCTTCAATCCAATTGCTTATCTTTAAATATGAAGACGAGAACAAGGTTCAGGTGCTTTTTCCGCCCAACCTTGAAGCTTACGCTTCCTCAAAATTCCTTAATCATTCAAAGAATACCCGACCCTACACGAATCACTTAGCAAAAAGAAGTCGACAAGCAAGATGGAATCTGATGCGTGTCTAGTATAACTAGTATAACCTCAAGCATTTTCATTTTTCTAATTCATTTAAGAAACAAGAAAGTTTGATACTAGGATATGGTAGAGAGTTATATATATTCCATTTATTTCAATAGTCCATAAGTTACTTGGCCAAGTAAAATGTAATGCACAACAAATAATAGTAGTTTTGGAAAAGAAAAACTACATTCTCTAAAAGCCCATATTCGGCACCTGTCCCAGAAGGTAACTTTCCAAACAAATGTCATACGCATTCAATTACCAAGGATGTATGGTTCCATTCAAAATTAAAATTATCTTTCCCATCCACATGAACTACACTTTTATTTTCAAGCAATCATGGTTCAAATGTGGTAAACTCGCAGATTCAAATCGTAAGTAACATTATGTTCATATTCAAAATAGATAAAAGAATGTGTAACACATGTATGTAGCTAAGTACATATAAAACAAAATAAATAAATAAATGAGCACACATTCTTTTGGTTCATTTACTCATAAAATTCAACTACACCTCAATATAATCCTCTTCTAAATTCATTTATTTCGAAGTAATTATATTTTTAGTTTACTTACTTTTCTTTTCTATTTATCATTTCTTTTCCCTAAAATATTATTATTTTGTGATATTTTAATGACTTTCAGGTTCTTTCTCCAAAATTTCAATTCTTGACTGACACAGTTTAGCGCAATTTAGATTTTCTTTTGGGAGTTTCCTACATATGAAAACCCATAAGTTTTCTGGGTGAATCTTTACTAAATATTGAAATAAATCAAGAAAAATAATGATTTATGTGCTAGCCTCTTCAATCGAATAAACGTAGTTCCCTAAATAATGAAATCTACTGCCTCTTGATCTTTTGTTTGTCCAAACTTTTAATCCTTTCAAGCAGAGTTAGATCTACGTTACCACTGGTTTCTCGAACCTCCTATGTTTAACAATTCTATAATTGTATAAGGAAAACTATACCATTTATTCCCCTGTGTTTGATTATCAGTTCTCTTTATTTATCACTTTGGATCTTCTAATCATATTACTTTTTCTAACCAGTGATATATGTATAAATATCGTTATTTTTAGATTTTCTTTATTCGGCCAGGTATATGAATTTAAGAATTCTATAATTCCTACATTCTCATTTTTCTGTTGTATTTGTGTAAGAAAGAAATCAATATCTCAGGCATTCATTGTTTCTAAGATTGGTAAATATTTTTATATTCTATATTAATGATCTTACCTGTTAACCTGCAGTAGTCATGTGTTTCCTGAATTTGGTGATGAATCTATGTTTTCGTTAACTCCCATGAGAATCTTATATTCAATGCTCTTTGTGCTTACGTCATCGTTCTCTTTCTCTCCCTGCAACGTAGACTCTCTCCCTTTGTCTACTTTCTCCTGCGCCTAACAATCCTCTCCTACGCGTCCTGTGGTCTTCTTCTTCTTTTTTTTATTTGATTGCGCATGCATCATATGCAGCAAATTTTGATTCCCAACACCTAGTCTCCTGCTCCTCTTTTCTACCGTCCTCTCTCCTTCCACTCACGCATGAGGGATAATCTTCTCCTAAATTCCCTCTTTT
>CM021102.1:187748448-187769848 GCA_007115665.2 Sequoiadendron giganteum | reverse complement strand
ATAAACACAAATTTTACATTATATATAAATAAACAATTTTCTCACAACAATATAACATACTTCAATTGGGATTTTTTTTTCACAATAATCAAATTACCATTTCAAAAAGAAAATTCCCTTTTTACAATTACATTCAAACAAATGCATAGCCATAATAACAATTAATTAAACCACTTAATCATGCAAATTACGTTCTAATACACTAAATGGTGTGTGTAGATCCCATCATCCTTATTAACGTCTAATGGCTAAAACGACTCTACCTGATCAATGTTCTCGCCTTCATTCTCGTTCACTTGTTCCTGCATTCACTTGCACTCAAATTCTCATCAACAATGACAATCCCGAAATTTCCTAATCATGAATTTCAAATCATTTCAGTTGCATTTAAATTTCAATTTCAATTTCAATAATCATTTAACATAAACAGGCAAATCTCATGATTTAATAATTTCAAATTTTATAAATGATAAATCGGTACATGACATCCTTCCCCACTTGGAAGAGACATCATCCCGATATCTTATCAATCAATCAATAAGCCTAGTATCTCAATCAGTAAAGCATAGTATCTCAATCATAATGAAATAATAACTAACATCATAGTTCTCAAAAAATAAGCATAAGAAATTCATAGTAGCATCCATGCTATCCAAGTTCACAACATGTGAATCAAAAACCAGAGTATCAAGTATCTCATGCATTAAGCAAGTACTAATCTAAGAAAGAAAATAAGGAAAATGATGGTCAATCATCTCAGAATCCTCCCATGTAGCACTATCCTTAGTATATTGGTCCCACTGGACCTTGTACTGAGTATTATCCCTGTTACGCAGCTTAATGCTACGTCTGTCTAGGATTCAGATGGGCTCCACTAGGACCACCCCTGGATCCTATACATGTAATGAACGCCAATCAAGTATATGAGATGCATCGAGATGGTATGGTTTCAATAAAGAAACATGGAATACATTATGGAGTCGAGCTAGAGCAGGTGGTAACGCTAGTCTATAAGCAACTGGGTTAATGAATTCTAGTACATCAAAGGGTCCCACAATCTCAGAGCCAACTTTGATGACCTCCCAAATGAGATAGAGCTCTTATGAGGCTTAACCCTCAAAAAGACTTTATCTCCCACATAAAACTGTCTGAAAGTCCTGTTTCTATCAGCATAGCTCTTCTGTCTATCAGCTACCTCATTCAACCTACTCTTGATCAACTTCATTTTCTCATCCATTTCCTTGAGCATGTCTAGACCAATGATGATCCTATCTTCCATCATATCCCAACTAATGGGTGTGCGACGCTTCCATCCATAAAGTGCTTCAAAAGGTGCCATACCCAATTATGCATGGAATGAGTTGTTGTAAGCAAACTCAACCAATGGAAAATATTCCTCCCACTTGTACTGTTGATCCATGTAGTACATCCTTAGTAGATCCTCAGAAACCTGATTGACCCTTTCTGTTTGGCCATTTGTTTGTGGGTGATATGCAGAACTAAAATTCAATTTAGTTCTTAAAGCTGCATTCAGTGTTATCCAAAACCTAGATGTCATCTTGGCATCCTTATATGATATAATGGTCTCTAGTACACCATGCAATCAGAATATCTCTTGCAAAAAAAATTTCGCAAGTGTCAATGATCCGTCTTTTAGATTCCCAGGTATGAATGTGCAACCTTTGTTAGCTTATCAATGACTACTAAGATGGTATCATGCCTATTCTTGTAATCCTTGGATAAAATCCATACTGATTACTTGCCACTTATACTCAGGTATATCGTGGGGATACAAAAGTCCTGTTGGATGCACATGCTCAACCTTCACTCGTTGGCATTCCAAACATCTTGCTACATACTCCATAACATCTTTCTTGAGCTTATGCCAAAAATACAAAGTCTTTAAATCTACTACCATCTTCGTAACTCCTAGATGCACTGAGTAAGATGCATCATGTACTTCCTCTATAATCAACCTCCTCAAGTCTCCACCCTCAGGGATATACATCCTTCCTTGATATCTCAAAATACCATCATAATCCATCACATATCCATCAAATCTATGATCTAAAGGATCTGCCTCTGAGGATTGCTTGACCCTCTCATAATGCTCATTTGCTGGAAGATGTTGTAACACTTGTTGTCTCAAATTTGACCTTGTGTTCAACATAGCAGAGAGATGTCTTCTCCTACTAAGAGCATATGCAACTCTATTTTTCTTTCCCTTGATATACTCAATACCAAAATCATACTCACTTAGGAACTCAAGCCACCTTCTCTATCTCGTATTGAGGTTAGGCTGTGTAAAGATGTACTTAAGTCCTAAATGATTTGTCTTTAGTTCAAAAGGTTTCCCTAAGAGATAATGTCTCCACATATGTAATGCATGAACAATAGCTGCAAGCTCAAGATCATGTGGTGCATAATTCAATTCATATTATTTCAGTTTTCTGGACTCATATGCAACCACTTTCCCTTCCTGCATCAACATAGCTCCTACACCTTCACCTGAAGCATTTGTAATCACTATGAAATTCCCATTAGGATTTGGTATAGTCAAAACTGGTGTTGATGTCAACTTCTATTTTAGAAGTTGAAAATAGAAGTTGAAATGCCTCCTCATACTTCTCAGTCCACTCAAATTTCTTTCCCTTCTTTTGAAGAGAAGTAATAGGTGTTGCTATCCTGGAAAATCCTTCCACATATTTCTTGTAATACCTTGCAAGCCCCATGAAACTACGAACCTCTGTAACACTCTGTGGTGTTGGCCATTCCACTATTGCTTCTATCTTTGTAGGATCAACTGAGATTCCCTCAACAGATATGACATGGCCCAAGTAGTGAACCTTCTTCTGAAAGAAATTACACTTCAAAAACTTACCAAAAAGCTTTCGATCTCTTAGTCGCTACAAGACTATCCTCAAGTGCTTCTCATGCTCCTCTTATTTCTTGGAGTAAATCAAAATATCATCTATGAATATAAGCACAAACTCATCTAAAAAATCTCTAAAGATGTTGTTCATAAGATTCATGAATGTCGTTGGGGCATTCATTAGACCAAAAGGTACCGCTGTGAACTCGTAATGTCCATACCAAGTTCGGAAGGATGTCTTTGGAATATCCTCCTCCTTAATCCTTAGTTGGTGGTAACCTGATCTAAGATCAATCTTAGAAAACACTGTGGCCCCTTTCATTTGATCAAATAACTCATCTATCCTAGGTAAAGGATACCTATTCTTAATGGTAACCTTGTTCAACATTCTGTAATCAATACACAATCTCAAGGTCCCATCCTATTTCTTCACGAATATTATTGGTGCACCCCATGGAGATACACTTGGTATAATAAATCCATACTTCAGTAACTTCTACAATTGAGCCTTCAATTCATATAACTCTATAGTAGTCATTTTGTATGGAGCCTTGGATTGAGACTTAGTTCCAGGTAAAAGTTCAATCGAGAAGTCAAATTCTCTCTTCGATGGTAACTCAGTAAGTTCTTTAGGAAAGATATCCAAGAACTCCTTGAGAACTGGATAGTCCTCTGGACTTTGTTGGACATTATCCAAGTCACTCACCAATATAGAAAATATGGAACATCCTTTTCGATGTGCTTTCTTTAGCTGCATGGTTGAGATATGTCTCAACTCAAGAGGCTCTTAAGATCCAAAAATCTCAACTGGATGTCCAAAATCATCAAGATAACTCACAATCTTATCCTCATAGTTCACTATAGCTTTGTGCTCAGTTAACCAATTAATCCCTAGGATCACATCATATGACCCCAATGGTGCTACATATAGGTTAACTTGGGTTTGGAAATCAGATAGCTCTAAATCGCTGCAAAATAGACATGAATCTACCCTCTTCTCTGCTCGGTTTCCATATTGAACCATCCATGCATGTGACATGTAACCGGATCTAATAGGTAAGTTAGCAACTATTTTAGGATCAATAAAGCATTTAGTAGATCATGTAACTATCAAAATGGAAACTAATTGACCAAAAAGCTTACCCATCATCTAAATAGGTAAAGCCTAAAAATCTTTTTGACGGTTGTCAACCGTTGCATGAATCTGGTGTTGCGGTGCTCGCCGATCATTTCCTCCTTCCTGACCTCCTGCACGTTGTGGGAAATTGGAGGCATAGTGATCTTCGCCACAATTGTAACATCCACCTCGTGGCCCTGGGTGACCACCTGCCTTGTTCCTGGTATTAGAGAAGTTGGTGTTAATATTATTCACTTTCTTATTTCCACCATAGTTTCCTTCTCATTTTCCTTGAGAGTTTGTTCCTCTCTTTAGGTTCCTTATCTGCTGATTGTTGTTACCCTTCTGGTTATTACTATTTTGGAACTTCCTGTTTCCAAATCCAGATGTAGAATTCACATTCTTTCTATAGTTTGCTACTTGTTGCAACTTTTGTTCCTGTTTTATGGCCTTCTCAAAGACCTCATCCATAGTCAATGGATTATGAATATCCACATCAACTCCTATTTGTGGCCTTAGTCCTAGGATGAATTTTCGAATACGAAATCGTTCATCCATCTGATATTGTGGTATGTACTTCAGGAGATTAGTGAATCTTTCCCAGTACTGAGTAATTGTCAAACCACCCTGTGTTAGATTTTGAAACTCTATCATTTTTCTATCAAAGAACAGTTGTGGAAGCCATCTCTTCCTAAAAAGTTGCAAAAATACTTCCCATGTAGTCCCACCTGGTCGTAGCTTCTCAGTTTTCTCATTATCCCACCAAGTAGCAGCTTCTCTAGTAAGCTAATATGCAGCCCAATTGCCTTGGTCTCATTAGAAATATTCTTGAGCTCAAAAAAAATTTCCATTTGAATTACCCAGGCTTCAGCTCCATCACTGATGGTCTTACCATCAAACTTGGGCGGGGCTACCCTTTTCAAGTCTTTTGCCAACTCCCCTTCAATCCTAGCTTGGTGGTTCTTCAACCCTTAGATTTTTCATTGGTGGGTTGCTCTTGATTTTGGGAACTTCATTATGAGGGTTTTGTCCTCTCTCACTCTTGTTCGAGATTATCCATTCTGGTACCTTGCCAATTCAAAAGATTGAGAATCTGATCCAACCTGTCATTGTCATTACTTGCAACAACTCCTTTTCCTCTTGAACCCATTATGTATCAACAATTCTTGCATCAAGGAATTTTTCTTTAGCATAATGTACAAAGGCCCTAGTGTTCAAACCTAGGGCTCTGATACCAAATGTAAAGAGCAAAACTCATAATTCCAAATAATCTATAATTCCTTAAATAAGTTCAATTTCCATTCCATAAAATATCGTAACTCCATTCATTTAAATTTGTTTAATCCAAAGGATTCTAAATATCAACTTAAAGTCTACAATAAAATTCATATCAATTCCAATTAATTTCAAAAACGTGTCTTCTTACATGACATTTATAATACAAAAGCACTGTAAAAGAAATTTACAATTCAAGACTTAGGCATTCTGTCGCCTTAAGCTCTACAATGATCATACAATGATGAAATATAATAGATATATAAAGAAATATTCATCTGATCTTCAATCCAATTGCTTATCTTTAAACATGAAGACGAGAACAAGGTTCAGGCACTTTTTCCGCCCAACCTCGAAGCTTACACTTCCCCAGAATTCCTTAATCATTCTAAGAATACTTGACCCTGCACGAATCGCTTAGCAAAAATAAATTGACAAGCAAGATGGAATTTGATGCGTGCCTAGTATAACTACTATAACCACAAGCATTTTCAGTTTTCTAATTCATTTAAGAAACAAGCAAGTTTGATACTAGGATATGGTAGAAAGTTATATATATTCCATCTATTTTAATGGTCCATAACTTACTTGGCCAAGTAAAATGTCATGCACAACAAATAATAGTAGTTTTGGAAAAGCAAAACTAGATTCTCTAAAAACCCATATTCGGCACCCGTCCCGGAAGGTAACTTTCCAAACAAATGTCATGCGCATTCAATTACCAAGCATGTATGGTTCCATTCAAAATTAAAATTATCTTTCCCATCCACATGAACTGCACTTTCATTTTCAAGCAATCATGGTTCAAATGTAGTAAAATCGTAGATTCAAATCGTAAGTAACATTATGTTCATATTAAAAATAGATAAAAGAATGTGTAACACATGTATGTAGCTAAGTACATATAAAACAAAAAATAAAATAAAATGAGCACACATTCTTTTGGTTCATTTACTCATAAAATTCAACTACACCTCAATATAATCCTCTTCTAAATTCATTTATTTCGAAGTAATTATATTTTTAGTTTACTTACTTTTCTTTTCTATTTATTATTTATTTTCCCTAAAATATTATTATTCTGTGATATTTTAATGACTTTTAGGTTCTTTCTCCAAAATTCCAATTCTTGATTGACACAGTTTAGCGCGGCTTAGATTTTATTCTAGGAGTTTCCTACATATGAAAACCCATAAGTTTTTTGGGTGAATCTTTACTAAATACTGAAATAAATCAAGAAAAATAACGATTTATGGGCTAGCCTCTTCAATTGAACAAGCATAGTTCCCTAAACAATGAAATCTACTGCCTCTTGATATTTTGTTTGTCCAAATTTTTAATCCTTTCAAGCAAAGTTAGATCTATGTTACAACTAGTTTCTCGATCCTCCTATGTTTAATAGTTCTATAATTGTATAAGGAAAACTATACCATTTATTCCCCTGTGTTTGATTATCAGTTCTCTTTATTTATCGCTTTGGATCTTCTAATCATCTTATTATTTCTAACTAGTGATATATGTATAAATATCATTATTTTCAGATTTTCTTTATTCGGCCAGGTATATGAATTTAAGAATTTTATAATTCCTACGTTCTCATTTTTCTGTTGTATTTGTGTAAGAAAGAAATCAATATCTCAGGCATTCATTGTTTCTAAGATTGGTAAATATTTTTATATTCTATATCAACGATCTTACTTGTTAACTTGCAGTAGCCGTGTGTTTCCTGAATCTGGCGATGAATCTATGTTTTCGTTACTTCCCATGAGAATATTATATTCAATGCTCTTTGTGCTTAGGTCGTCATTCTCTTTCTCTTCCTACAGCGTAGACTCTCTCCCTCTGTCTACTTTCTCCTGCACCTAGCAGTCCTCTCCTGCGCGTCCAGTGGTCTTTTTTTTTTATTTGCTAGTGCATGCATCATATGCAACAACTTTTGATTCCCAACACCTAGTCTCCTCCTCTTTTTTGCTCATGTCCTCTCTCCTTCCACTCGCGCATGAGGGATAATCTTCTCCTAAATTCCCTCTTTTCCCTTCCCTTCTTCAATGAATGGTGAAGTTATTAAGAAATTGATCCATTTTACATGCCTTGATTCCCATATGGCCATAACTCAAATTTTTCTGCTTGTTTGCATGTAATTTGATTGAGAGAAAATACTTTTTACCCATTGTTTACTACTGTTTTCATTTCAATTCAAATTTTAAAAGTATTGCATTTTTTTTTGCATTGAATAACTAAATTTAATATATATATATATTTATAATTTCATTTGAATTGATTTTTTCCACATAATAACATAATATACTCAAATTGAGGACCTCTTCGTAAATAATCAATCTTTCCATTTCAAAACAAACATATTCCTTTTCACATATATTTGAGCAATCATATAAACTTATTTAAAAAAATTCCAACCATAATCATCACGAAAATATATTATAATAACTAAGTGGTGTGTGAGATTCCATCATTCGTATTGACATCTAATGGCTAAAACGACTCTACCTGATCAATTTTCTCACCTTCATTCTCGTTCACCTGTTCTTGCGTTCACTTGCACTCAAATTCTCATTAGCAATGAAAATCCCCAAATTTCATAATAATAAATTCAAATAATTTCTTTTGCATTTTAATTTCAATTTCAATGATCATCTAACATAAACATGCAAAATCTCATGATTTAATAATTACAATTAAATAAATGATAAATCAAGATGAAGGCATTGTTGTTTGCATAGTGGACAACTAGTTCCACTTGTAAAAAATTTTGGACAAACATATGAGGCATGTTCCACATTGTGTTGGACAGTCAAGGCTTGATCCTTTCACTTTTCCTATTTTTTATTTTTCTTTTTCCAAGTCTTTGGCATTGTATGATTGAGTATCTTATCGTTGGTGCATACATATATGTGTTTAACATAGGCATGAGTCTCCTTGTGCTTTTGTTGGTTTTTCCATGAGATCTTAGATCTTGGAGGCTTGATCACCTTCCTTGATCTTTGTCATATTATCCTTCCAACGATTGTACAATTAGACCTCTTGATTGTCTACTTTAGTGTGAGTTTGACGCAAGGTCATCCTCTCACTTAAGTGGGGGCTAAATGTAGTGTAGAAAAGTGTTACCTTTTACATTTTCTCACTTGTTTGGGCCCTCCTAATTAAATTAAACTCAATAATGCCTTAATTTAGTGTTGCTAAATGTACTTGATTACATTTACACACTTATTTAAGCCCTCTTAATTAATTGAGATTAATTATGCCTTAATCGACCCTTTAATTCTTTTTTCAAGCCTATTAAATTACATTTTTCAAGGGGAAACCTGACAATAATTAATGCCTAAAAATAACACTTTACATTGAGCAATGTGTGTCCTAGATTTATGGACCTAGGACCCATTTGCCCATGGGTGAATGGGTCTTCCCTAAACCTTAGGACCTAAATTTAAATTATTTTTTTGGCATTATTTTTATGATTTAAAATTCATAATTCAATGTTGGCTTGTGATATTTGAATTTTTAAAAATTAAGGATACATACCTATTAATACAAGGTTATTTCACTAAGTTTCACATAAAATTTTATGAGCATTATTGGAGCACTTTCAAGAGCAATTAAAGGCATTCAAGAGCAGATACATCATAGTTTTACAACATTCAAGATCAATCTATCATGTCAAAGTCTCCTTGCATAATGCATGTTTTTGAAGCTAACATTGCGATGTAAGTTTTATGATCATGTCAAGCATTCAAAGCATCATTTCAAGCAATATTCAAGTGTCAAGATCCACATCCAATTCAGCCATCTCATGCAAGTTGTAGAATTCCTAAGATATCCATTATCAAGATTTCAATCAAGGGTTTGTTGAGCAGTAACATAGCTTTGTTCATTCTTTTTTTTTTTTAGACTGCAGGAATCGAGTAGTACAATTTTGTTCATTCTTCATTCCCTCTTTCATGTTTCATTTTATTTCAAGGTTTGATTACCAAAACAAGGTTTGACCAAGGTAAACCCCTATTCACCCAAAACAAACATTTTTTCCCTCTTGTATGTATGATTGCATAATTAGGTTGAAGAAGACTTGAAGACCTTTTGAAGAGAGATTTACAAAGTCTTCAAAGTTTCAAAAGTCAAAATTGTTGTCTTCTCACGGAAACTAAGATCCCGAAGTTATTTCCGACATTCTGGCTATGAAACCTTGGAAAATTGGAAGATTTGGATCTATATCAAAGGCTCTTGAAAGCTAAAAAAAAAAATTGCACTTGGACCCATTCCCCCATGGGCAAATGAGTCCTAGATCTTCTTCGGAAAAACACTTTTAGTGACCGGTACACATGTTTCTCCCCTTCTCCGATCTACAATTTGATTTCTTTATCTATCAGTATTGAGCTTAATATTGTTATTTCAAGTGTTAGATTTCATTTTGATGTTGATTTTCTATTTTTAGTTTTTCTCCCCAAAGTGTCATTTGACCTTGACCCCTGTCCTTCAAGCATAAGAAAATCTGAAGATTGTCAATTTGGCTTGATTCAATTAAGGGTTGTTAATCAATTCATTGTATGGATCTCATTTCCTAATGAAATAAACGAAGATAGGTTTATTGTGGCTCAATCCACCTTTAAATCAAAACCCCCTAAACCCTATTTTTCTATATTTCATATACATTTAAAAGCCTAATTAATCTTGGCTTTTGAAAGGGGAACTTGTATTAAACAATTTCAAACATCAA
The DNA here is from genome assembly GCA_007115665.2 of Sequoiadendron giganteum. Lineage (NCBI taxonomy): Eukaryota > Viridiplantae > Streptophyta > Pinopsida > Cupressales > Cupressaceae > Sequoiadendron > Sequoiadendron giganteum. Next base: position 187,759,855 of record CM021102.1, on the reverse strand, counting down.
ATCAAACACCTTGAAAATTGTGTGTCATAGATTTAGGTCCTAGTTGGGCGAATGGGTCCCCTTTAGATTCCAGAACCAAATTTAAAATATGTTTTTGGTGGTATTTTAATGTTTAAAATTCAAGTTGTACTTGTTGGCTTTTGAATTTTAATTGTAGGGAAATTATAAAATTTCCTATAAATACATAGTCTTTTTATCAATTCAAAACATCTCTAATATGATTATGGCTATGGGATAATGTTTCTTTAAGAACTAAATCTAGTTTCATTCTAATATTTGCTAAAATATCTCATCCTAGGGTCACTAAGTGTGTATTCCAAGGCCTTAGGCACTCTTAATAGTTAAAAAATATTTAAGGACTAGCTAAACTAAATTTACTACTTCCCATTCAAGTTTAGATTAAGGCCTCTGGCTAGACATTTATAATGATTCCAATCCTAAATAGTAGTTATTTGTATGTATGTTTCTTTTAGAATTATTGATGAGAAAAATAAGGGAGAGTAGCAGTAAGGGTATCTCCAAAAAGGAAAAGACTAAATAAACTCCCAACCCTATTTATACTCCAATATTATACTGCAAAAGAAAGAGATCCATATGGCAACAAAATCCTCAAGACTAATCATCACAAAAAGAGAATTTTCTTATATATATATTTGAATAGTAAATCAAAAGATTGAGGGATTATTTCCAAGTAGATGTTGAGGGATCCATACTCCCAAACTAGTCCCTTAACTAAGTGTTGTCATCTTTAAGCAGATCCGTGGACAAAGTATTCCCCATTGGTGAACACTATGTTGTAGGTAAATTGGCCATCAATGTTGGTTGCTTACCCCTCTTCCTATTTGTTGAGTTATTTTGCACACCATTTTTCCTTCTCTTTTTATTTTGATATTATTTTCTCTTTGGGGTTGATGAAAACCAACATCATTTAACTAAATTATTAATCCTTTCTTTTGAATGAAGGACCTTATGTTTATTATTTTATGTACTCTTTTTATATTTCATTTTTTATTTTTTTTAAATAAATAAATATAATAATAATTGTTTCCTAAGGTTGATTGGGAAGTGAATTCGAGATTATCATTAGCCTCCCAATTAGACACATTCAAAACAAGTTAGACTTAAAATTAAGTGATTGAATTCATTCTAAAGGTCATGTGCAATGATTCAAACAAAACCTATGGATTTTATCTACAAAAGACTAAATTATATTAAATACCATATAACACTCTAGGCGAACCTATGATTTAGGCAAGATGTTAATGTCAAAGTCTTCAACATTGATTGACATTATGATTTTTTTATCTCTCTTAACAAAACCACAAAATCCGCTTCACTTATAGCCTAGTACTTGCTATCAAACAATATTCCTCACACAATTCCACTAATTAAAAGTTAGTCAATATTAATCTAAAACATATTAAATTTAGCATGTAACATAAATAATATTCATATTAATTAATAATAGACAAATTAATGATTCATAAGCACACCCCCACACAAATTGAAAAACCTATTACCATTACAAGGAATGTTCCACGGGGATGCGTCCCCCCCAAAATACCCATGTTTCCTAGACAAGGACGTCTCAGAGACTTAGGGACCTGGGGGGGACGTCCACCCACCAGCCCACCACAAGCGCCACCATCCCACCACCAGTGTCGTTGTCTCCAAGACACTACTAGGACTTTGAGGATGTTGGGATGTCCTCAAAATATCTAGGGGAATCCTAGTTGTCTCCAAGATGTACTTATACATATTTTTATAACTATATTTTTAAGTACTATATGTATTTCAACACCCTACTGCACCTCGTCGTCGTCCCCCCACCACCCTCAAACTTAAACCCCCATCCCCGTGTCCTCGAAATACGTCCCCTATCATCCCCCATCCCCAAAACCCCATGGAACACTGATTACAAGTCTCCTCATCCAACCCAAATTACAAGATTACAGAGTCTTATAAAGGGCTTCTTTGGAGGATGTGACACAATTGCTCTTAAATTGAATTAACCTATAAATAGGAATAACGGAGATATCAAAAAACCGTTTCTTAGAGGAATAGTTACGATAGACAGAGGGGTCGCATGCAAGCATCAACCAAACTTAGAATAAGAGTATACGATTACTAAAGGTAATAGTTTAACAATTAACCGCATACATAGTCTGTAGCAAGAGTCCCTTGTATGAGGCCAGCAAGTAAACAGTAAGACAGCTAGAGCTCGAACTCCTTCACCACAGGCCATTATTCAATGTCCACTCAGATGGTTATCCTGCCACTTAGATGGTTAGCCCAAAGATCAATCCTCTCCAATTTGGGTCTGGGAAGGTTTAGCAAGCCTTTAGGAATGGACCCATTGAGGTAATTCTACCACATATTAACTTGAATAAGAGACATACAGTTGCCCAGTGCTCTAGGAATGGGACCAAACAAGAAGTTGTAACAAAGGTATAGTGACTCCAACCTCCCATCAATGCATAGATCCGACAGAATTAAACCACTAAGATCGTTAAACGAAAGATCTGTCTCCTACAATTTCCTATTCCTTCCGAGCTGCTGTGGAATCTCACCAGTGATGTTATTATTCCACAGGTACAAATCTTTGAGTTTGGGAAAGTCACCTCTAAAGGAGGGAATGGCACCATGAAGCATGTTCTCTGAAAGATCCATAGATTTCAAGCTTAGGAGGTTCCCCAACTTTGGAGGAATAGGCTCAGATAAGTTGTTTCTAAATAGGTACAATGTATCGAGATGCTTTAGATTCTCAAGGTCAGGGGGAATAGGACCAAACAACCCACTATTGCCATATCCAGAATAACAAGCTTGCTTAAACTCCCTATCTCAGGAGGGATTCCACAATCAAAGTCATTGTAGTAAACCTACATACAACTCATGAAGCTTACTAAGATTTCCAAGTTCTGTAGGTATATTCTCTTAGAGCTCATTTGCAATAAATGCAAGGTACTCCGGTGTTCCCTTACCATACTGGGAGGAATTCTTCCAGAGAAATAGTTCCCTCAGTTGTAGATGTCTCAGATTAGGAATCTGGCATACCTCCAAAGGCAATGACCCTGTTAAGTTGTTGTTGTAAGCGTCCAGAATCTCCAAGGCCTTCAATGTGGAGAAATTGGAGGAAAAATTCCCAACAAACATATTATTGGAGATGTTGAAGGACTTTAAACCTACGGCATTGGTGATCGTTGAAGGGAATGGGCCTGTGAAGTAATTGGCTGCAACTGTAAATGGATGAGACTATGAAATTGACCTATTTGGGGCGCAATTCGGCCAGACAGAGTCATGTTTGAGATATCCAGGCTTATGATACGATCAAAGCATCACATTGAACCCCAGCCCAGGAGCAGTAATGGCTGGAATTTGCCTCTCCAGCCATCCAGAAACCCAGCTGGATCAACAATGGCAGATTTCAGGGATAGAAGCAGCTTGGCATTGGAAGAATGTGAAGATTCAGACGAACCCACATGAATAAGAAAAACCAGGACAAACACCAAAGACCCTTCCATGTTCGAATCCAAAAGGCTCCTCAACATACAAGACTCTAAAACCATTCTGATTCTCTCTAAAAACACAAAGACGCAGTACAATCATGCATAATACTTGTTACTACTCAAACAATACTCGACCGCTCAACATACAAGACTCTAAAACCATTCTTATTCACTCTCTAAAAACGCAGAGACACAAAACAAGCGTATATAATACTTTTTACTTCTCAGACAATTCTTGATACTTGAGGCTCAGAACACAAGATCAGACATGATAAAGAAAACCATTATCTCTCATTTTATAGCCTCAAAAGGGCATACATTCCTCAATTTCCTTAAAGTGTATGTGGGTCTGCGTTCCGAAGAAATTATTGATTTGTTGACCATGACTTAGTTAGTCACATACTAACTTCGACCCACTATTATTGAACTTACCAGTGTTTTAAGATCCAAATTCTCCCCGTGCAATTACATTCTATCCAAATATCATATTTTTAAAGGGTCAATGAGTCAAACAATTATTATTTTATTTATCTATTTATTTTTTTATGAATAAATTTTACTTTAATCATAAAGATTATTCTGAACTAAAGTTTCTTTAACTTGTAGTTATTGTCGGTTACATTATAGGTTCATGAAGATGCTTTGCATATGGACGATTGTTGTCAGTAGCAGCAAACGATACGATGGGAAAAAACATGAGCAATGACTTTCATTTCTTCGAACCTACTATAGGGACTCATGGCCTCCCAATTTTCCTTTGTGGAAGTGCAGCTATGGGTGGCCATGGCCACCATTGTACCAAAATCTTCAGGCTATGGCTCTTGGTTGGGAATGACCCACCATAGGCCATCACTTGTGAAAATAAAAGAGTAATAAAATAAAAAATTAAAGTAAATTAAATTAAAATGAAACACTAAATATAATTCATAAACAACACAATCAAAATAGAAATCTTGTTATTTGGCACAAAATGGTCATGACCTTTCTTCCTTAGACTCTCTCAATCTATCAATGTGTGAATAGAACCTCCATTAAGGTTTTCTTCTAAAACTACATTAAAATTACAAAACCCAAATAGCAACTTGAGGAACACATATAAAATAAAATATGTGTTGTTCATTTTAGCTTGTCTTATCCATTTCATGTGCCTCCCATATCTCGTCAATGCCTATGTACCCATGCTTGTTGATAAAGAGGAATCACCATCATTATTTTCTATTGTAAGGCCATAACAAAGGGAAACATGAGGGTTAAGTATGTTTTAAGGTTTTAGGGTATTGTGCAATAGTAATAATAACTAGTTTCATCTATGTTACATAATATTAGTGTCATATTATTTTTATACATATATTGGTGCTCATTACCCTCATTATTATTAGGGTTTTTTATGAGCTTATCATTATTATATAGAAGTTTATTCATCATAACACTAATCTAGCTAAACATATAATTATGTAAGGATTAACTATATATCATTTAATCTTTTTAACATGCTTTATTATTATAATTATATTCAAGTAAATAAATGTCCCTATTCTCATTATTCTCTTGTAGAGTTTGATATTAAGACACAAAGATTTCTTTCAATATTAATGAAATGGAGAGAGAGAGTGTGTGTATGTGTGTGAGAGAGAGAGCTCTCTTTTCTAGTTTAATTATTTTAAATATTAAAGTACGTTATAAAATGGAATCCAATATTTATTAGCTTCATTTATCTCTTGGATAGAATAATTAATCATATCATCTCTAGGTAGCTCAAAATTAATATCATGTGATTACTCAAATAACATTCGTGTTCTAAAAAGAAAATATAGCATGAACTAATATTCCCAATTTAACCACTATTATTTGACTGAGGATAGCTTCTTGTAGTTTCAAATACATTTATTCATTGTATAAAAAAATCTTTGGATAGTTCAAGGGAGTGTCTCAAAGAAAATTCTTATATGCTCATGGGGTTGTGGGGTAGATGCAAATTATTTTGTGAGTGGGTTGTGATGATGGCTAGTATTATCAAGTTGTATAAGTTTTTCTCATGATTCATCTTATGTAATTAAAATTGTATGTATTATAAATTTATAGTATAATTAGTTCCATGAAATGTAGGCATTTCATACATATCAAAGCCTAGGTTGCAAACTTAGAGATCTCTGGGACTTGCATGGACCATGGTGATTCAAATATGTCTATTGCAAGTATACTCTATGGTTGTTTTTTATCCTCATTTCTCAAAGAAAAATAGTGCCATGAATTTTATTGTTCAAATTTGATTTTAATTATATTATACTTTTATCACCTTATGCAAAACCCTTAAGTAGGATGAATGATTTTTATTGTGATAGATTAAATTAACTTCATTTTATATATTAGTTTATGATCATTTTATTGGATATCATGTTCCTTCTTGGTAAACCTCAAGGAATATTAGAGAAGAAAAAGGGTTAAATAAATAATTTATTTTTGTGTGTATTTAATTAATCGGGACTTTTTATATGGGTTAAAGATTTAATTCATAAGATTGTGGTAGTTTATATGTAAACCTTGGAATTAACATGATTAGATATTTTTTAATTCTCTAATGTAATGTTGGGAAGGGTTAAGTTATGAAAATTAATCAATAGGATTTCTTACTTTTGTATTGATAATTGCATTATGTGCGTTCTTCTTTTATCATTATTAAAGTTATTTTAAATTGTTATGATTCCTTTAAATGAATAGTATGTTAAAATATAGAAACATTCATAGAAATATTAGCCTTATCCCCTTCACCAAAGTTAAATTGGAATTTAACAGTGTTTTAATTTTTGTCCTATATTTGTGTATCACTTAGATGGCCCTATTATATTTGTTAGCACTTTTCTCTAGATGTAAAGACAATATTAACTTTAAGTTTCAAACCATGAACCTTATAGAAATAAATTGCATGTAAGAATTATTTAAGGAATAAAAGTGCATGATTTATTATCTTGTTAGATAGTGAGTGTCTACAAAACCTCAGGGAAGAAAATCAATTGAAGACTTATGTGAAGGTAATTATTTAACGTTAGATTCAAGTCTTGAAAAAAGGAAGTAATTATAAGATGTTTTTTGAAGGTGATTGAAAAAAAATCATATTTATTTGATTTATAGTCTACAAAGGCTGAAACCCAATCGAAATGATCAATTTGTTAGCCAAAATACAACTAGAAGTAATAACTACTTTTCCTATATCTTTTAATTCTTGTGTGTGTATGTTCTCATGTTATAAGGTTAACATTAACATAATATATGGAAATGCATCAAGATATCTTACGCTATTAGAATTCAATAATAAAATAGGAGGTGCACCAAAAAGTTATTTTTTTCTGAATAACATATATTGCATGTAATTATTTCTTATTTTAAAAAATAGTTTTATTTGAATCTTTATTGCTCCTTGAGGTTGATCTTGGTACAACCATGAATGAAGCTCCCTCATGTGACAAAATCCATATATTATTTTCAAATTATTACAACTTTATAAAATTTTCAAATGTGATCCTCTCTAGTAACTTCAAGCCTCCAAAAAATTCAATGTGTTTACCCTCTTTTTTAATTATGATGAAAATTATTTAATTGTTGGTGAGATAAATTAATATAGTTTATTCCAAACCCCCCTTAATTTCAACTACTACATACTTCAACATCAAAAATTATGTCTTCGATGTTCACATTTATCTTTTATTGATGCCTTTGTAAATAGGTTTACCTCACTAATAAAATATAACAAGATAATGACTTCATTTGAGTCATAAAAAATGACCATCAACCACCTAGCTAAAATATTTAAACCTCTATTAAATTCTATTTAACTTTGAAATGTAAATATTTATGCTTGTACAACATCTTGAACATATTTGTGACCTTTTTCCAATTCGATAGATCAATCCATCCACAACTCATATGTATGTACAATATTTCATAGAATGTTTCTTCAACTCCTTTTTCAAACACAAATTTAAAAATGATTTTTCAATCCATAAATAGTACAAGGACGAAGATCACAACATATTTCCTTTTTATGTTCTCTCTTATTACAACGAGAATGTTAAAGATGCTGCATATTTTGAACTAACTTGTTTGTAAATATGTTCTTTAGCCTCACACTTGGTTCAATGGGCTATGTAATTCATTTCCCTACTTTTCCAAACCTTTTCTATGACAACTCATTATTTTCATCATCTTAAAATCAACATTATTTGCAAAACATCCTTTCTTATTATTATCACAACTAGAAAGATTTGTAGAATCAAAAACATTGCTATCTCAACCTTATACTCTTTATAGTTAGTTATATCAAATAAATAACACAAATCATTTGTATCACATGAGACATTGCATAGTTTAAGATTAGACCTTAGACACAAATTTTTATTTATGTATGTTACTTGAGTAATCGATCTAATAGATTATTTTCTTGTTTCAATATTGATATTTCATCATTTTAAGAAGGATTTTAGATTGTTTATCAAACCAATTCAACTTTTCTTCCAATTCTTCTTTTCCTTTTTAACTTTCACTAGTTCATATTCCAAAACATCTTTTTCACATATTAAATTTTTATTTTATGTATTTATTATTTTAATAACATTTCTCATTGGAACAAATGATTTCCTTATACAATTAAATTTTAATCAAATAAAATAACTATTTAAGTAATATATGATGAAAATTGTTTTTGTGGCTTTGCATGCCTCTCTTATATTATTTTCTTTATCTTCAACAATTATCTTGAAAGTAATTATTCTTTTTATTTATAACAAAAAAATCATATACAACAATAGAATATGTTATATTTATATAGATAGAACATGCATTCCTTAACGCCTCCTCTTTAGTCAAATTGCCTAGGAAGAGTTATTGACCTTCTTAAATGAGATGAAATCACTCAAATAATATTTGTAATGAGTTAGAATTTCTCTCAAATATTATACATGATTATATACATTCACATCAACCTCTATGAAGCAAACTAAACATTATATGTCTTGAAATTTTAAACCACTTTAATAAATCTACACCTTACACTTAGTGAATTCCCTACTAAAAGAGACTCAAGTAACTATTGTATAAATGGTTGTGTTTACCCCAATATATGTGGAATTAATGAAATATTACACCATGCTTGTATTACAAGACAATGCATATTATTTTCAATCATTTTGGAATTTACTCCAAACCCTCAAAATAAAGCTACACATTACATATTTTCTACTTGGGTTGCCATGTCAATAAGAATGCAATCAATGATGATGAATGATAAGATTTGATTCTCAAACCCAAGCTTGCTAAGAATCCACATTCCAATTCAATGTTAGTCAAAGCATGGATAAATATATGTACAACCAACTCTTTAAAATCTTCTTTCAATCATCAAGAATCATACTATAGGCTTGTGAAAATGTTGTCCAATCTCTATGAAATGAATCTATTATGATTTTCAATGATTGTAATGGTCTTGAAAACAATGTGGTAATAATTCAATGCTCAACATAATAAATTATGAAAGGGAATATTTGTAATGTATGCATAACCCTAGAAGGAGGGTGCAAACAACTACCATGACTAATTTTTTTTTGCTTAAGTAAAATTAACATGCAAGTTCACTAACTAATGCCAACATCCTCTAAGGTTATGAGACAGAGGTTATATAGAACCTCAACAAAAAACATGAATTAAACCATGACAATTATTTACTTAATAATTTAAACACATACATTCCAATAAGATAATTTACAACAAGCACAAAGATAACTTTCCATTTCAATAAACCATTCATTAAACAATAAGGTTACAACTCTCATTCCCTGAATGAGGCAAGATCAATAATCATAATTACAGTTACAACTTCCACCTCGATTACAACTGAGGGGTGAAATAAATTACAAGAACAACTGAAATGGAAACCAACGAGCTCTCCAACTGGAAGCCTCATCCTCAAGAACATGACGAAAGAACCCAACGGATTTAGGTGCATGCCACCCAACCAAGTGCAACCCAAAGGCCCACCCCCCGTGCTATGAGATAGTAACAAGGAATCCTAGCCAAGGCTATCTACCTCTAGACACAGACCAAAATACAATTGAACCAAACTGACACAACCAATCACACATACCACACAAGTACAACACAAGTACATCATGAGTACAACACTAGTACAAAACAAGTACAACACAAAAAGGCCACAATGCTTCCAGATATAAAGCAGGATAAGCATGTTACGAGAACCATACACAATATAACAAGTACCAACTGTTGTCCTAGATAGAGTGTCATCGCACAGCTCGTCATGGGTTATTCTCTGGGAATCTTCATAGGCTCCGGCCCCCACAAGAAAAGGTTATCCTGGTGACCTTTACCGAATCCCGGCCCCCATACTCACTCATACGGAATCAAATACCTTTCGTACATATAAGATAGATGACCTTTCCATTCCAAGCCTTCCCACTCATCTCAAGTCTAAACGAGCACTTGTCTCTACGAGTGAGGTAAAATTATCAAGTCATTAGTGAGAAGTTAGTCCTAATATTCTAAGTATTGTTTTAGTTATCACTTGATTAAACCACTTTCGAAGGTTATCTGGATACCTCTTTGGGCTCTAACCCCTACGAAAGCCACTCTTCTATTGACAACACACAACTACTAAACACCAAGGGAAACTCAAGTGCACACACAACAAATTTTACAACCACTCCAACTCTAGGAGGATACTTAAAAGAAACTCACTCCAACACTGAAGGTACAAAAATAACAAAGCCCACTCCTCACAAGGAGGCGTAGATCCCATAATCCACTCCTTGCACAAGAGACCCAAAACATTCCCATTCGTGGAAACCGAGATAAACACTGAGTAGACCCCATGCTCTACCCAAGGAACTCACAAGATGGGTTGACATAACAAAACGACAACTCCCATCCTCTAAGGATCATCTAGAAGATTTACAATTAAAAAGGTACTCAACCCATTTCCCAAAACATGAACACTGAGGAAATAATCACATAAAGCAATTGTGCTCGAAAATAAACTAATTTTTGGATATATTAAATCCATTTTCCTTAGTAACACTCAATAGTTTATTGCACAACAATATGATTCGAAAACGTCTCTTCTGACAAGGGATGAAATTTATACCAACATTTTCTTTTCCATTTGTGTTTAAAATAATGATAAATAAGTGTTTACTTCTACAGTTCAGAGAATATCGTTAAACAAATAAATAGACGTTTCCCTTGTTCGTCATAATTATTTCAAAACTAATTAACTCATCTATTTAAACATATCCCTTAAAACACCAATACTGATCTACCAAATTTAAACTTTTAAAGTCAATATAATATTTCGTCTATTATAGTTTAATATAGAATTTCACGATTACACTTAATTCTTGCCAACATTTAAATCAATATTATTCCTCTTTTAAAATAAAATAACAATTTATTAAAGTTATCATGCTTTCAATTATCTTAAATTGCCTTAAATCGTTACTTTTAAAAAGAATCATCAACTTCCTATGCAAATTAAATTTACATCACAATAAAAATATATGTATATATATTAAAATAATGTATATACATATTAATTTTTTAGAAACTATATAATATAATATTTTAAATATTATATTATAACTCTTTTTACAAATATATTTATTAATATTTTATTGTCATAAAAATATTAAATATATATTTTATGCCAAATGGCCAGCCTCGAATCATGCATCGTGGATTAGGGCTTGGCGACCGTGCGGATTCTTCTTGGCCTTGTTGAATGCACAGGCGGTGGCATTTTATTATTGCAGGGGCGGTGCTGTCGGAAGGGGGAGGCAAGGGCAAAGGAGTTGTCGCGCAGGGGTGGCGGAGAAGGACACGCCGAGCGGAGATGTCAC